>PVIU01010178.1:0-71657 GCA_004026605.1 Ondatra zibethicus
GGGGACCGGGAGAAGGGGAAGAAAGGAAAAAAAATTTTTTTTTTTATCTTTAATTATGTTCTTGAATGGAAAAAATAAAACAAAACAATGTATGGAAAAAAAAAAGACAAAAAAAAACTGAGAGAGAAACTTAATATATATGTGAATTGCATGACAGTGCCTCTGCCTCCAAACATTTGTCTTATATAGAATGCTGACAGAGAAGTTGGATTTCACAGGCACATCCCTCATAACACTTTCTGCCAGTCTTCCAAGATACTGGGGAAAAAGCTCAAAGCTCAGAAGTTACTGAAATGCAAAACTACTCAGCCTCTATAGTAAAACATTCACGAAAGCAACAGAAATGTCACTAAGGGACAAGGCAGCTGTTTTCTTTGTCTAAAGAGCATTCGAAATTATAGTAGGAGACAAGTCATTAAAAATATAAAACTGTTTATGTATAACCCAAAGCCAACTCTAATTAGAATGATAAATTTCAAGTGGTTAGCCTCAAAATCATATACACAGAAGCAACACTAAATGTAAACAGTAAATTGATTTAGTCATACACATTTATATGTGTGAAGTTATACATATATCTAACAGTAAGAACTTAGAAAAAGGAGCCCATGAATTTGAGAGAGGAAGTGAGTAAGGGACTAAATAGATGGTTTTGGAAAAGTAAACAGAGAGAGATGATTTAATTAAATATTAATTTGGAAAATTAAAAATGTGTGTGAATATATTTTACTGTAACTAAAAGTAGAGTAAAATAATTTCACACAGTGTATCACAAAAAAATCTATCATTTTAATATTAGGCATAACAAGCACCTTGAAACAAAAATTAATAAAACTTAAATTATCCTACAGCATGGTAAAATAGTTCTCAGAATGTCTCGCTAATTTTGTATAACATTAAAAACACTTGGCATAATTTTTCTTGAGTAACATCTTATTGGTCCACTGTGACTTTAAGGCTGGTTCCTTTAACCATCTGAGTTTTATCTCTTGTCACTCAGAGGAAAGCAAAAGAAAAAGAAACAACTGGTCACATTTTCCAAAACAAGATTGTCCACCTATTATTCCATTGAATACTTCGTAAGTGTTAATGGCCTAATGTCAAGTTATTCCCCAATTATCAATTATGGGATGTTTAGAAGAGGGAACATTATTAGGGCTGAGTTGACATTTTATTGTGAGTATTTTCTACACAGAAAGGTCAGGGTTCTCCTTTATATCATCTCAGTGAGGGGTTTCCTCTTCACTTTTGTTTATGTTTGGAGGTTGTAGACAAGGATTATTACATCACTGACACTATTTAACAATCTCACCTATATTTGGAGGTGTCTGGTATACCCTGGAATCTGATTGTTACCAGAAGTACCCCCATGGAAGGTTGTTTTGTGTTTTAATGTAAGGAAAGATGGTAAACACAGGAACAAACTATGCTCCAGCCTACGGCTTAATGTGGCTGTTCTCAAAGCAGGGACTAGCAGATTTGGTTTCCTAGGGAAGAGAAATTTCTCTGAAGTAGATGGACAAAATACCAGTGGGTTCACGCCAATGGAAAGAATTTGCATGATTTAGAGTCATTCGAGTAGCAAAATAAAAGTGATTTATCATAGCCTGGGGTGTAACTTCCTTGCCAGGAAACAACTTAGAAATACCAGGGGGAGATAAAAAAAAAATCCCTTGAGGCATTTCACTAATATGTGCACTTGGTTCTAGGTACTTGCAGTGAGTAATCCATGATGAATTATGTCAGCCACTCATTTTTTTATTCTTATGTAATATCTTCACTTGCTCTTATTTCTCACTAAATCATTGGGCTTTGACTGAATGTCAAACACTCTAGATCATAAATGAGGTGGGGTGGAGCATCAAAGCAAGAAGCAAAAGGCTTTGCCATATTCTATCTATAGTGCTCAACCTAGGTTGAGAGACTGGCTTGCAGTGAGTAGATAATTTTGATATTTCTTATGCAGAAATTGTATAACTTGAAATAGGATTTTTTGAATTATCTTCAAATACAAGTAAAATTATTCCATTAAAAAAAGAAAACTTTTATTATGAAGTGCTGTTCAATTTTGTCAAAGGCTTTTAAACATCTAATGAGATAATCATGAGGGTTTTTTTTCTTTCAGTTTATTTATATGATGGGTTACATTGATAGATTTTCATATGTTGAACCATCCCTGCATCAAGCCGACTTGATCTTGGTTGATGACTTTTCTGATGTATTGTTGGATTCAGTTCTATTAACACTGAAATAATTGTTAATTATGCAAAGTATAATCAAAGAAATCATACTTTGTCTTGTTAATGGAGAAATTTTTAGTTCTATAAGTGTGCTTAATATGACAGGTATTTATACCAGAATTTAGTACAAATGACATAAACAAAATATATCTTATACTTTCTCAAACTATATACTGTATAACAAAAATTTAATTAATGAATGCAGATTTATTTAGTGTTTGTAATTATCTTTAACCCTAGAAAATTTCATGAGTCTGTATAATTAGCAGCTATTTCTCAGTTCTTCCTTGCCAATACTAATCACACATATGGCTAAGAATATTACCATAATTAATTTCATCCTGCTAAAGCTTACACTTAAATCTAAAATGTGTGTGAAGTGAGCAAAATATTAATTAGATGTAAACTGATTTTAATAATTTTATCTTATCTATGCAGGAAGAAACTGAATTTGTAAAATATTGTGGTAACATTTTGGAAAATATTTCAGCATGTTATTTATGCAAACACAAGTCAAATATTATTTCATAATTGATTGTACTATTCTTAAATAGTACAAGAAAAAAGGAACTTGAACTTACCATTTTAAAAGATATTTGGTTAATATATCTTCAAACTAGTAAGTATTTAATTGCTGATATACTACCTTGTCATATCTATCTCTGTTTTCTTTTCTTTGTAAATTGAGTTTTTAATAAAATTGTTAATTATAATCTATGTGCATGTTCTTTTGGCCTGGATATATTCCTGCATAGTATATGTGTACCTCATGCTTGTGGAGGCCAGAAGAGGTTGTCACTTGTCTGGTCCCCTTTTGCTATCTGAGGAAGTAGAGCACACAGAGAATAAAGAACACATCAGAGACAAGAATCATTAAATGAGCATGCTCTTTGTCAAAGTAGCATGTCCACAAACTGATCCAACAACCTCAGTAGCATTTATGTTAAAGAATGCTTTCAGGAAAGGGAAGTGTTAATTTATGTATTTGATTCTTAGAGAGTAATATATCTTTAATTTCAGACAATAATATAAACCAGCGAATAAATTGTTGCCTCTGATATCGATAAAGATAGACCAAGCTATCTAGCAATAACAAAGAGACCAATATCTAGACAGTATCAGGATTAAACATGATGAACATCTTGTATGTATCTACAGAGGCTTCAGGCAGACCGATAATATCTGCTTTTCATGCTGTAGCTTGTTGGAGTTGGGCCGAAAGAAGATCAGACTCAGAGAGATGCCATGTAGCCCCACCAGAGACCAGACAATGGAATTTTAGCTGATAAGACACACCCACGTGGCAATACACAGATTAATAGAAATGGGTTAAATTAATATGTAAGAGTTAGCCAATAAGAAGCTAGAACTAATGGGTCAAGCAGTGATTTAATTAACATGCTTTCTGTGTGATTATTTAGGTTCTGGGTGACCAGAACAAGCAAACAAACTCCTTTTCCAACAATAACTATCACATCTGGAATGCACAGCCTTTAGGTTTTTTAGTGGTAGAAAGGGAAATAGTTTACTAATCACACTGACTTGTAATTGCCTCAGAGAAGAAGTAACACAAGTCCTTTCACATTTCTTTGGCCACAGCTATCTGCACTGCCTCCAACTAACTGTAAAGGAGTCTGAGAAATCAATGAAGATCAGATACTCAGTAACTGCCAACTACCTCTACTGCATCAGTTGAATATATTAAATTATTGATTTACAACCGTCAAAGTCTTTGTTATCTAATTGTCTGTATCTTTATGTTTATCAATAATCTAGTGTTCTATCATGATTTTAAATACTAAGTAACAATCAATCATATTTAAAGGCATTGGAAAATGCTTCCGTGGAACTGATCAACAACCACACAGTTTTTAAACATAGCTAATTGACAGTATGTTCTATTGTCAGTAATGGGGGAGTCAGGAACTACACTTTCTGATGTTTCCCATTGACCAAATGGTACTAAGTTCATTCACTTCCATCATAGATGCCTCTTTGATATCTGAACGGGAAGTCACAAATGTTCTCACTATGCACAGGTTGCTTTTCTTCTGAAACTAACAAATATATAATAAATATCAACAAATTATCATCTTTAACTAGAAAACTTCATTGGTAATTATTTTAGTTAACTGACTCTAATAAAGGCATAGATTCACCAAAGTTTGAACTGTGATAGCTCAAAAACATCATTATAAAATTAAATCCTTGTTCTAACAATTTGTGCAAGGAATGTGTACAAAAGCACATAAATTACTCATAACTCCAATGTGCCTGCATATAATTGAGTGAGTAGTCAGCACATAGTAGTTTGTATATTTGTGTCATGCATTGTTGATTATGCCAGCATTATGAAACCAATACATTATTTGGAAGTATGTTTCCTTACTTTAACTATACAATCATCAGGAAGATGGCTCATCAGACATACTGTACTAATCTCTCTCATCTATGATGTCAGTAGGGTATTATTCACTCCTGTATTTACAGTGATGGAGAAAATAAGACACTGAGGATTTTGATAATTTCTTCAGATCACAAGAGATACAGTTATAAGCAGATTTTAATTTTGTGTTGAGGCTTTTCATGTATATGACTTAGGGACCGTTTTAAATGGAAAATAAATACTCAAAATTTTATAGAAATGTTTTGAGATATCTTCTTCCCTGCTCCAATATCTGCTCTTCCTCCATCTCCACCCTCCCACTCCCCAAAGCTCTCCCCAGTCCTTCCCTCTCCGTTCGCCTTTCCCCTCTCCCCTTCTCCCAATCCCACCCCTACCGCTACCCCCACCCGCGTGCTCCCAACTTTTGCCTGGCAATCTTGTTTGCTTCCAATTTCCAGGAGGATCTATATATGTTTTCTCTGGGTTCACCTTGCTATTTGGCTTCTACATTAAGGGAGCCACTTTAGGGTTGGCAAGATACTTGGCTCTAGAGGGGATCCCAGGTGTCCACGGGGATGTCCCCAACTAAGTCCTTGGGCAGCAGAGGAGAGGGTGCCTGAACTGGCCTTGTCTCATAGTCACACTGATGAATATCTTGAATATAACCATAGAAATTTCGTCCGATGGATGGAGATAGAGACAGAGACCCACATCCACATCAGAGCAATGGACTGATCTCCTAAGGTCCAGTTGAAGAGCAGAAGGAGGGAGATGAACAAGGAAGTCATGACAGCGAGGGGGTTGTTCCACCCACTGAGACAGTGTGCCTGATCTAATGGGAGCCCACCAAATCCAGCTGAACTGGGACTGAACTGGCATGTGATCAAACCGGACTCTCTGAGTGTGGCTGCCAATGGGGGCGGACTGAGAAGCCATCGATAATGGCACTGGGACCTGTCTCTTCTGCATGTATTGGCTTTTTGGGACCCTAGCCTACTTGGATGCACACCTTCCTAGGCCAGGATGGAGGGGAGGAGGGCCTTGGACTTCCCACAGGGCAGGGTACCCTGCCCTCTCATAAGGAAGGGGGGGAGGGAGGAGGGTTAGTGGGGGTGTGGGAGGGGAATGGGAGAAGGGGGAAGGAAGTGTAAATTTTTGAATGGAAAAATTTAAAAAATGTTTTGAGAAACAATGATTTGTATCATGATAGGTTAGAAAACAGTGGAAAATAGGCATATGTTGTGATATAGAATGAAATTCTTCAAGTACTAGAGAAAGTGAGAAACAAAAAAAATGACACTATTGACCTAATTGTTGAAATTTTAGGCATAGAACAATAACAAATTATTTTAAAAATTGTATATAAAGGTCAATGCAGACTTCAGAGTGCTATGGTGATTTATTTACGATCAGCTCAATTCTAGGTGTTTACAGTAAGATTTCTAGCAGAAATAGAGGAGACAGAGATTGTTCATTAGTTAATAGCAATGGTTGCTCTTCCATGGGACCTGAGTTTGGTTTCAAGCACCCATAGCACAGATGAAGACTATAGGCTGTTTCCAAAAAATTTGCCTTTCTATTGGCAACAAAATTTTATTTAATATTAGAATACATCAACAAATCTTTTAAAAACATATTCAAATTATAATTATTTTTTCTTTTTATAATTAATATATTTATTAAACAATGCTGAATCAAAAATGAATTATAAAATTTATTCATATAATAGAAAATTTCAAACATTTATACATTAACTCAGTTCTTTTATTTGAAGTTTAGACTTCAAATGAGTCCTTTTTTACCTGATCTACTATACTCTCAACCTTTGATTCACTTACATTATAGATCAAGGGAAATGGAACCTTTCTGTCTAGAGTACAGCTGAGTGATTTGTAGACAGAAGTTTCTGTCCTGCCTGGTCTTGTAGCATGGGGGCCGGCTTGTTAGGGTTTATGTCCTGCCCGTTTCCTACAGCCATTTAAACCCAAAGAAATCACACAGAGAGGTCTATATTAGGTTATAAACTGATTGGCCCATTAGCTCAGGCTTCTTATTAGCTCTTGTAGCTTATATAAACCCATTATCCCTATCTATGTTAGTCACATGGCTCAGTACCTTTCTCAGTGGGACAGGTCACATCCTGCTTCTTTGGTGGTCCAGGCAGGAGTGCCAAGAGAGCTTTCTGTTTTTCAGAATTCTCCTATTCTCCTAGCTCCGCCTCTACTTCCTGTCTGGTTGTCCCAATCAGACAATCAGCGTTTATTTAAATAATGATTGACAGATTATGGACAATTCTCCTGCACCATGGTCCCACAGTCATTCAGTCCCAAAGAAACACACATAGGTTTATATTAATAATAAAACGTTTGTCTTATTAGCTCAACCTTATTATTAACTAGCCCTTACAACTTAAATTAACCCATAATTCTTGTCCCTGTCTAGCCATGTAGACTGGTACCTTTTCCAGTAAGGCATTTTCATCTTGCTTCCTCTGCTTCTAACTGGTGACTGACTCTCTGCCTTTCCTCTTCCCTGAAGTCTCTTAGTCTGGTTGCCCTACCTATACTTTCTGCCTGGCTAGTCTCCAATCAGCATTTTATTAAACTAACATGAGTGACAAATCTTTACAGTGTAAAAGAGCATTATCCCATAGTAGTGATTAAACACTGCCAACAATAAAACATTGACAATTATGATGATCTCTTTTTGTTTTCAGCTTGGTTGGATTGAAAAGCCCCTAACAGATTATTAAAGCACAACCTAAGTGATTTTCTGAGAATTCATATCCCAGACTAGAGGCCAAGGAGGGAATAAAATGAGGAAAAATTAGGGCAAGGCTAACGTCTCAATGAATAAAACACTTTTCCTGTAAGTATGAACTTGATTTTTAATCAATTTAGTATTTAAAGTTATGCACATAGGGCACACCTATATTCTCAGAGTTTCTGTGGCAAGATGGGAGAGTGAGATGGGGAAAATCCCACAAAAGCTTGGCAGCCAAGTAGTCAGGTTTATGCACTAATGGACATATTATGCACTAATGGACTAATGGACTACTTTGAAGCTGAATTGTAAAGTATTGCAAGTATTACTCAGTGACTAGCATAGTAACTATGATTAAAACATATAGAGAGTGATGCATTCCCCATCCTCACATGCCAAAATGCACAATAAAGATACTGTCTCAAACAGGGTGGGAAACTATACCCCAAAACAGAGGTTGTCTTCTGACTGATTATATTACATAACACACACACACACACACACACACACACACACACGAGGGAGGGAAGGAAGGGAGGGAAGAAGAGAGAGAGAAAGTGAGAGAGACAGAGGGAGAGAGAGGGAAGGACATTTAAAAAAAGGAAAAATAGAAAGCATGTGCTCCCTTTCTTATCTCCCTAGCCATCATGGTGTAGAATGCTGTATTAAACCATACCCTTCGCACAAGATGAACCAAACACTGAATTTTCTCTTTCTTTCAAGTTGACTTGTCGGGTATTAAATCTTAGTGACTAGAGTATTAACTAAGGTAACACAAGAGGAAAAAAAACAAAATGAAACAGAAAGTTATGCATTTCCATCTTCACATGCCAACAAGAGACCCTTGGATTGCTCTTGTTCTGGTCTCATCTCTCAGATGTCAATACAGACTCTTTCAAGGTGTTCAATTGTAAACCTTGCCATCATCCTTGCTGTTCCCCTTCAAATCTCACAACAAAGGTAGGCTCTATTCATTTACTTCTAAGGTAGAAAAGAATGGGGCTAACTGTTGTCTTCATAGATGGTGGCTTCATCCTATGATTACAACGCTTTTCTTCTTGGCCTCATGCATTCAATCTTGTGTCATTCAACAAGAAACAATGCAATTGTGTTTTGAGATCATAATGCTTCTCTCCCCCAATTGATTCTACTATTACTATCTGTGGAGCTACAGGTACCTATTATTTGTTTAATACCACAAGGTTCTGTATGAGATTTCACAGTAGTTAATCTCTTTTATCCTATGAAGTCTCTCACTTTGGTGTTCTCATTATTACTCTTTCCCCAGGATTCACTAATCTCTGAGTTCATTACCATATCCTAATATTAACCTTAAATCTCAACTCTTCTCATACTTCTGGCTGACTCTTCTTCTCATTTGGAATTATAAAACTCATTCGTGTATATTTTTCACTGTCTACATTCACTACAGTGCAATATCCACACAAGGATGGGTTTCTCTCCCCAGTACTTAGAATGCTTAGGACTGTGGAGAAAGGTAGGAAGGTAGGAATGAAGGAAACAAGAGAAAAGTCTTGAGAACTTTCTTGATATACTGACAGCAACTCATTCTAAGAAAGCATACAATGAGAAAACAGATGCTTGGACAATATTCATTTTCACTGATATCCAGCAGTATACGTTAAAGACACTGTTTCATACAAGGTAGAAACTAGAAACTAGAATAATCTGTGGTTTATATTTATTTTATTTGATATACGCACATGTAGCACACCACACTGAACATGTGGCATGACTGTCACGCACATGACAGGATTATTATTTTTTCACATAGTCTGCACACATGTGGGCTCATCAGCATCCCCTAATTAACACAGAAAGACTTGTAAATTGCTACTCCATTTATGGTAAGAATGAGTGTTTTATAAACATTACAAAACAAGTCAGAATTTTAATCATGTGTAAGGTGATGCTATATTTATTTTAAGTATCTATAAATATCATGTGGCCTGCTCACATGAAACCATTCTCTAGTAGGAATTATTAAGAATGTAATAAATCCAGATACTTATGTATTGTATCAATAATAAAATAAGGACAATAGTAACTAAATTTATGTTATTTTAAAATTTTTGGAATCCCCATAGTCACAGTGACAGACCCAAAATAACAATGAGTCCCAAAACATAAAAAAATGCTATGATATTGGTCTTAGAACTATTACTGTTGTCTACAGATTTGAATTAAATCAGCCAATTGCTTTGTACTCCATGTATTTGACAATGGTTATGTACAAGACATTTTCAGTGATACTAATTGTGTTCTCTCCCCTAGCCTTACATCTTCAGTTCCCTACTCCCACAACCCCATGTATCTCACAATATAAATGTATTCAAAAATTCAACAAGTTTATATTGGCTCCTACGGAGTGGGGTCTTGGCCCAAATCCACCAAAACTATTATGTTTGGAATGATGAAATATAATCACAGGGGAACTAGTATGCTCACTGGCAGAGATGAGTCAGACTGTGAGTTACAAGACCAAGGATATCTATGCTCCCAGAAGGTGGTGGGAGGCATGGAACTATTCTTCCTCACAGCTTCCATTAGTAACCATACCTGACAAAAAGTTACAAAGCAATTTTAGACACTGTATGGAGTATAAAAGGTGCTAATGAATGGTAATATGAGAAAATAGCTGTTATAACTGGATTCAGTGAGATCTCTCAGAAGCTCTCAGAAGGGAGAATCATTTGAGTTTTCCTCTGAATGAGAGAAGTCCATAAAATTGTATTAATGTCAGGTGAAATATTAAGTAGACTAGAAGGTCTTACCAAGCAATCAGTCTGAGGATTCACAAATAAAAGAATGAAGAAAGGAAAAATATAATTATTAAATTGAAAAAAACAAGAACATGATGTTCATGAGAAAATAGTTATTTTTGTTTGTTCCTTGTTTACTCTGTTTTCCCATAAGTGGCAAGAAATGGAAATTTCACAGTGTCACTGTTTATTTACTTTCTGTCATTGTTAGAGTTACTGTTGCTATGATGAAACACAGTGAGCAAATATGTGGGGAGAAAAGGGTTCATTCAGCTTAATTATTTTACCTTGGAGTCCACCTTTGGAGGAATTCATGCAATAGGGGGAGAGGGGAAGTACCTGAAAGCAGGAACTGATGCAGGCCATGGGGTCATGCTTCTTACTGGCTTGCTTCCCATGGCTTGCTCATCCTGATTTCTCACAGAACCCAGGACTACCAGCCTAGGGATGGCACCACTCACAATAGGTAGTGTTTGCCACCACATGGACTCCTGTACTGGCATAAGCTATCTGAATTTGGTATCTGAAAATAACTAGACAGGGACTGGAGAAATGTTTAGTGAATAAGAACACTTCTGCTCTTGCAGAGAACTGAAATTGATTCTCAGAACCAACAGTGAATGGCTCACAATCACATGTGCACATGTGCACGCACACACACACAAATAAAAATAAATCTTTTAGACTAATAACTAGAAGAGATCAGAGTATTGAATCATAAACATATATTTCTGTCTACATGACTATTTCAATGTAAATAGTTATGAAAATAACTGTTAAAATTTGTTCAAGAAATGTGAACTCTAATCATTTTTTCTCTTACGATTAAAATGTACCTCAAAATAAATGCAGTTTGTGAGAATAATATCTTAACATATGCCAATTTTATGGGGCTAAAGAAAAAACATGACATAACTGAACCTTATTTGAATTTGGGAGTGCACGCTTTACAGCAGAAACTGAAATTTTCATTGTTGTTAATATTTGTGGCTAAGAATTTTACCTATTTTCTGACACCCATAGTTCAAGTACCTCTATATGCTCTTACCATCAGGCTTCTTCCTGGGAGCTTTAGGATTTACAAAGCATTTAATTGTGAGGATTTGATGAAATGGTGACATTAGAACAACATACAGCATATGGCATGTGCTCATTAAAATGAGTTTTCTTTTTTACAAGGTTATATTTCATTTCAAAATGAAACAACATATTCCTTTATGTCATAGGATTGTATAGCAGTAGTTTTCTTTAACTTAAACATTAAAAACAGCTTTTTATACTTATACACCTATTTATGTGATGTACACTCCTAAACAAGAATAAGTATAGGTTCCACAGAGGCTGTTACTACCAAATATGGGTCTTGGGAACCCGAACATTGTTTTCTTCAAGAGCAGCAAAGACTTTTTAAAGCCTTTTGAGTTATCTGTCCAGAAAAAAATCCTTATTTTTTTAAAATTTTGTTTGTAATACATATTTTTATTTAAAATAAAATTTATAAAATATATTTTATAATTATGAATGTAGATCACCCTTGATTATTTTGTTTCCTTCTTTAATGACATTTTATTAGCACCTACATCCTGTCTAGTTCTAACTCTGACCCCTAAATAAAAACCAAACAAAGCAACTTTCCTTGAAAGGAAATTAGAGAATATAAGAAAATACGAACTATTTTTTCTGTCATATAAATCAAGAAAATCTTAATGGGATTAAAGTCTACTAAGGCAACGTGAAAAGAGTTCAGAGAATTAAATACTATACTTTCACACTTAAATACGCAATGAGGAAACGGGTATGTGCTCAAATTCTATAAGCCTTCTTTTCTTTTGAATTATTAAGCCAACAGTGTCTAAATATGATTTAAACTTAGAAGGAGGATTTTTATGTCATTGAGGACAGAGAAGGCATATTCAGTAAAACTGGGAGACAAAGGCCACCCTGCCTCTGAGCCATTTCCTATCACAGCTTGTAGTATCAGGTAAATGACATTCAATAACCATAACTATGTTAGAATCCCTTAAGCAGTGGGTCATTCTTTATTCATGTTGTGCTTAGAAGACTGCCAAAATTGAAATAAAGGATAGATAGATAGATAGATAGATAGATAGATAGATAGATAGATAGATAGATAGATGCACACACACACATTTAATTAAATTGCAGAGAAGTATAAGGCATTTAGTAAAGTTTAAAAGATTGGATCTAAACATATGAATTCAAGTAGAAAATGGGAATTTGAGTTGGCAAAGAAATGTAGCCTTTGTCTAATCACCATGACTCTAATGAGAATAAGCTCTCCAAATATCAACTGAGCTGATTCTAAAAGAAACCAGCCTGTTACCAACCAGTATACAGGTTATTAGGTGAATGGCTTCAGAACAGTCCATCGTAGACTATCTTTCTACTGGTTTATGTTCGCATTATTAAAATCAAAGAATGAACATTTTAAGTCAGTGATTGTATTGCTTGCATTAATAACCAGGATTGTCTGAGCACGGCCACAGTGAATTGTCTGCTCAGAGGAACATGTTCAAAGAACGACAGTTATCATCCCTGTTAAATGGGGAGACCACCCCTGGTCCAAAGCTCTCTGCCATATGGATCATGAACAGGCAATCTGCCTCTGGAATCAAGTCACTTTGGCCCTCTTCCTGGCATAGGAAGCCTTGGCAAGCTATCTTTCAAATAATTTAGTTTTTAAGGAAGGCAATAAATGACTTTAAAATGACTTATAATTCCATTAACACAGTAGATAGCATGTAGTAATTGTTCAATAAACATCAGTTATTTACAATATTATTATATATAGCAGTATATTGCTGTCCTTTGCTCAAATCTAATTTAATTGTGGCTTTATTTTTTTCTGTAGGTTATTATGGGGTCTCTAGAATTTAATAAATGGAGCAGAAGGGGGAAAAGGTGCATATGCAATCTCTCTTTTTTTCTTTAAATGCTTTTGTGTGAATTTCTACTAATAGCTACTTAAGGGACAAAGAGCCTTTAATCCAATTAAATGTACTTCAGGATGAGCATATGTGGATGGCTAGGGTTGAAAAGACTGCACGGCCTTTCACAGCCTCCTACCTATAGACTGCTTGGCATAAACAAAGGGAGCAGTATCAACCTCAGGGGACTCTATCCTTCTGTCACCAAGAAGGCTTTTACACACAGTTCTAATAGGAAAGAAAAAAAATGTTCTCATTGTAATTTATACCAAACTTAAGTTGTATCAGTATAGTAACCCTAGCCAAAAGGTTTTGAGGAGGCTATGGAGAACAGGGACATCTTCTTTATTAAGGCCTAAAGCAGCAGCACTGAGAAGATGACCCTGACCACTGGGCAAACATCAGGTCCTTTATGATTTTTGTATTGTCCTTAGGAGCTTCTCAGCATCCGATGCTTCTGGCAAATATTCATATGATTTTCAAAGGCTCTAACAAATACTTTGCCTACATCCAAATCCCACATAGTGTCTATCCCATTATGAAAATGTCTGCTGGGCATTAAAACCAAAAAATCATAAACAACTCCTCTCCTATAACTAATTTCCACATTGATCCTTCTGTGGGTCACTGCCAACAACAGGCTAGTGAGCTAACAAATCTTAACACATGCTGTAAATTAATTAATATTTCTAATTTGAAGGTAACTAGTAACCAGCTAAAGAGAATCAAAAAATTAGTGTCTTTTCAACCTACCAATCCTTTGTGTGCTTTTTAAAAAAACAGCAGGTGTTAAAGGCTGTAAAAAGTAAATCAGAAATAATATGTCAATTATATCTTATCAGCACACAGATAAGTGCACAAGGATTTTGTCTGGCTTTGAGGGCAGATAAACCAAAATATGTTTATCAGTATTTTGGATTTGAAAAAGAAAAAGTAGAAGTTATTTTCTCAATAACCTGATGGAGAGACAAGGACATATCTTTACTTCTAAGATTTGAAAAAAAAAAGAAAAGAATTGAATTAAAGTATAAATTTCTGAGAGAAGATAACAAAACTAGGTGCATTTAATCAGTCCATATCCTGCCTCAGAGAACAGAAGTCTATATCAGTGCTGGTATCTACAGATTTGGGGGGTATTTGTAGCAACTCCAATGTCTATATTCTTTAAAGAACTAACTCTATCTAAGTAAATATGAAATAATCTTTAATAAACTCTAAAAGCTCTCTCTCTCTGTGTCTGTGAGTGTGTGTGTGTGAGAGAGCACACAGACATGTTTGAAAAATACTGATATTCGTTTTTGATTGAATGAACTGACTGTCATCCCCAAAAAAGTAAGTGGGCACTATTTCCTAAGCTCAACTCTCATTACCTTTTCTAAGCTTTATAACTTGGAAACAAGATGATCAGATGGACAAATCCCACCCATAAAGTCATTTTCTTGCAGGTTCTTCAGAGCTTCTCATGATGGCATGTATGGCTCACTAGCATGCACACATACATGAAGAGGGAAGTCACAAACACATGGGCTCTTGGTCTTGTGGTATAGGACTCATACATACATGAAGGGGGAATCACAGATACATGTGCCTTTAGTCTTCTGTCATCATAAAGGTTCATCACGACACAACAGTATATTTCCAGAAATGTGTTTGTAATGTAACTAAAAAACAGATACAGGTAAATATCTATATTACATATTTCCACATGCAAAATGGTAGCAAAATATATTACTTTAGGTTTCTCATACTATGTGTAACAATGATTAGTTGTGCAGGGCTTATACCACAAAGATACACCATATTTTTAATTATTTGAATTATATAATCATAGCATGCTGAATTACCATCACTATTGAGTATATATTTTGTTTATATTGTGTTTAGGGTAGAATGTTGTCATTTTAGACCGAATAAAACATAGTTCCTATAAACAAAGCTTAGTCCTGGAGATCCAAATATTTAAATGAGAAGCAAGACAGATAAGTAAAAATAAATAATTACCAGTAACTTGCTAAATATTTTTGTATACATGAGTTGCTTAGCTCTCCTTAAGATATTTTAAAGCTCATAAGTTAGCCACCATTCATTTTCAAATAAAATTAATCATGCCAGTCAGCAAAAATCTAAGTTAAAATCACAGCTATCATTGATTATATAATATCTTGTTCTAATTAAAAAGTGACATCACACTCAATTTGGTTTGACTTTTCTGTTTTAGTAACTAAGCCCTCATGTTCTTCAGTTTATTAGATTAAAATTTCACAATAAATATGGTTATTTCATGCCTTTCTCAAGAAATTAAGACTTAAATCCAACCTAAACCTATAATCAGCAATTCACTCAACTCTGTTTTCATCTTCATAACTTATTTTAAATATGCAAGGTTTCACTACTCTTTCCCTTACATATCATAACATAGATTTTCATTTGTGATAAAATGAAATATTATATTAGTACCCTAGGCTGGAATTCTGAGGAATTACGAACATGTTAGAGAGTTCTGTAACAGGAAATGGGTTTACCTGGAAAAATTTGCAGGAGGCCAATATCATGTAGTATTTTTATACTGCATTCTTCACGATATTTTTTGTTGAGGACTATTTGGAAAATAATGCACATTTCTAATTCAAACTAATTCATGGTCAACACACTGTTAAAAAATTAAGGTCATGGTCATGCTTTATTACTTATATTTACACTATTTTTATTAGCTATTCATGGCTCAGTTTTTATGAAGAACTGATAGCATGTCTTTAGATCAACCTCTATTTCCTCTCCTTAATCCCCAACAGTCTCTTTCTATTTTGTTTCCAAGAGTAACTATTTCTCGTAATATGAGCATTTGTCAGTTGCCTTCTGAGTAATTTACTTAGCATAACCTCTCCCAGGTTCCTTCTCATTATTTCTGATGGCAGGATTGCTTTTCTTTTGTTCTGAGTCATGTTTTATTGTGCATATGATTTTTATTTAAATCAATTAATCCGTTAAGAAAGCTATGATGCTTATATATCTTGAGTACAGTTAGTAAACTCGCAAAGAACACAGAGGTACAGATACTTTTTTGATGCAGATATAAACTCTGAAGTAGGGCTGCTGGGTCCTTAGGGAAAAGTAGTCAATGCATTATAGAGAGTGGGGGTCCTTAGAACACTCCACACTAAGGGGGATGTCTCTATCAAATTCTTCTCCTCAGAACTCAGGGAACTTCATAGAGGCAGAGGCAGAAAGAGTGGAAGAGATGATGAAGGATTCTGAGAAAACAAGCACGCTAAATCAACATGAGCAAATCTCTCATGAACTCACAGAGACTAAAGCAGAATGCAAAAGACCTACACCTCTTGTGTGTACCAGGTTCTCTGCATATGTACTATGGCTTCCAGATTAGGACTTTTTTTATTTTTCATTTTACATACCAACCCTAGTTCCTTTTTTCTACCCTTCTCCTGCTCTCCCCACCTATCCCACCCACTCCTCAGAGGGGGTAAGGCCTTCCTTGAGGAATCAGCAAAGTCTGGCATCTAAGTTGAGGCAGGACCAAGATCCTCACCCCTGTATCAAGGCTGAGTAAGTTATACCACCATAGAGAATGGCCTTCAAAAAGCAAGTTCATGCACCTCGGATTAGTCTTGGTCCCACTGCCAGGTCCCCCCTCCCAGCAGATCAAGTGGCATAACTGTCACTCATATTCGGATGGCTTAGTATTCTTATGGGAATCCTGAGTATGCAAAGGAGTGGGTCTTTGGTTCTTTTCCTTTTCATGGGATCTTTTCCATCTATTGTTTTGTCTTGTTCAACTTCAATGTGATATTTTCTTCTGTTATATTTTATTAGTTATATTTTAAAATTAATTTTAGAAGCTTATTGTTTTCTGGTAGGAGACAGGAAGTGAGTAGATCTGGGTAAGAATGGAGGTGGAGAAGAACTGTGAGGAGTAGGGGGAGGAGAAACTGTAATCAGTATATATTATATGGATAAATACTATATTTTTACTAAAAGGAAAAAGAAAAAAACGAGCAAAACAGATAAAGGGCAGGGAGGGTATAAATTTTATATGCACTGAAATAAAATATGATTCCGAGTTTGGCTACTGAAGTGAGTGGGGTAGCACTCATGATTATTTTGTAGCCCTAAAATCATACCTTCAGTGCTAGATCACAAGACTCTAGAATTTAAAGGACACATGAAATTGTCCCATAATCTTGAACCAGGTGATTTTGGTACAATCGGATCTTTCTACATAATCAGAGCTTATTTAAACTTTAGTTAGTAGAAAAGAAATTCTACCATGCTGGAAGGAGGAAGACAGTGGTAAGAAAATCAAGTATGAACGAAGACATAGTGTTATCAGAGAGCATGTTATTCATATTTCACTGGCAAAAACACGTGTCTCATGTCCAACAAAGAGCACCAAGAGAAAACCCAGTTATCTTCTTTCTCATTTGCAGAATATTCCATTAATGAATTTTGAGTAATGAAGTTAATCTGGGCACTAAAGGATATAAGGAGAAAAAAATAAAAAAAAATTAGTTTGGTGCCAAAGCTTGATAAAATGTCTCAGTTGAACAGTTTGTAGTGATAAATTGGATATATGTTTGTTGTCATCTATTAAAGGAAGAAGTATCTCTGTTTATGTATTTTATTATACATGTTTTCTTTCAATAACAACAACAAAATAAATGGTGTGTCAAATTAATTGAAAAAAGATAGCAAGTCAGTGATGAACCTGGGGTTTACTCAGTTCTTGTTACAGATTCTTTCCTTTGTTAATGATGAAATAACATATATTTCTTAGTGAGTACACAGATTAGAGACATAAGAGCCATTGGACTTGAAGGAGGACAGGCTTTGATTTAAAGATACACAGCTCTGTTCTCATACTTCAGCTGGAACCAACACATTATTCTTCTTGTTCTTCAGTTCACCTGGATTTAAGCAAGTCGTACTTTCTCTGAATCCCTGTTCAGATTCAGGAATGACTGATTCATCCATCTGTAAGACTTATTTCTTTCGTGGCTTCTCTAAATGTTGGAAAATGTATAAATGAGATACTGATGGGGCCCTTAGTGGTGCAAGGTGATATGAGTCACGTCTATGCCCTCTTGTACCCTTCTATGCAGTGACATTTCATAACAGCGTCAATTTGAGAGTTCTGATTTATTTAACAGGCGTCCATTATCAGGTGTGAAAATAAACCTATCTTATTAACAGATGGCATGATATAATTTGATTTTAAGTTTTACCCAGGAAAGAAAAAAACTCTCACTTTTAAAGACATTATATATTTCACGATGCCTATTTTAACAAATTACTATGCAAGTTTTTGAAAAGGATTAGAGGGCAGCGCAACATAATTAAATTTTCTCAAGGAGGACTTATTTTATGGCTTTTTATTACAAACTCTGCATTAGGGATACCTACTGTGATAAAACAGGCATTAGAAAGACTATAATTAAGAAGGTAAACATGAAAACCTATATATTAAGCATGAGTCATTTATATTCTTTATATATGATCCTTGCATATTCACCTCCTACTCATATTCATTCTGATAAATATAGTGATGTAATGGGAGGAAATATACCCTGAATTATTTCAAAACCAAGTCACAAGCAAAAGAAAAATATAAGCTCAGGCCAAATAAATCATTTAATTCTCTTATTACTTATAAATATTAATTGGATATCGTCTACTCTCATATATTCTATTTCAGGGGTAAGTTTTCTCAGTACGAGCATGTTAACGTAATTAACTTTTAAATGCCCTACCATCCTTTACTGTGTAAGTTCCTGGGCTCTTTCTTGGTTTCTTTTATCTTTGCTGTGATAAAAACCTCCACCTAAAACAAGGAGAAAGACTTTTTGAGCTCATAGTTCAGGATCTGGTACATCATGGTAGAAAAGTTAAGGCAACGTGATCTGTCAGCATCTTTTCTCATTGTGTTACCAAAGACCGGTGAATGTAAACTGTCCCTCAGTTTCCTTTCTACATTTGCAACAATCCAGAACTTCAGTCAGTCAATGACATCACATGCAGTGGGAGGATCTTTCTAGTTTAAATCACAGAATCAAGATAACCTTCCACAGACTTGTTCAGAATCCCATTTTTCAAGTGATTCTTGATTCTATCTAGTTGGCAGTGCTAAATAACACAGTTTCTAAAACTGGATTCCTAAAACATGAAGACATAGCTACCCTGAAAACTACTTTCAGCATAAATACTGCAGCTCTTACCTGTAGATACAGTTGTGAACTTGTTCCTAGTGGAAATGAGAGATGAGCACTGGATTTAAGATGTGTAAGTATTACTAAAAGCTCTTGGAGATTTATTCATCTTTTACATCTCTGGAACATCTATTGTCCCAACAGCAATATGTATTAAATAACTACTACTAACCTCACTTTTAAATGCTATATATTCTATTCAATTAAAGTCACAAACCATGTCAATTTTGAAAGGATAGCTTTATAGTGATGTATCATTTGTTAAGAACTGAATATTATACATCTAATAGTAACATAATTTTTAAAAGCTTTATTCATATTAGTATTTTGATTGCACACTTGTCTGTGCACCGCATACATGAACTATGTTCAGAAACCCGAGAGGGTGTTGAACCTCTAAAGTCTGGAGTTACAAAAGGTTATAAACTGCCATGCGGTGCTGGAAACTGGAACTGAGTCCCCTGAGAGAGCAACAGTGGTCTTAAGAGCTGAGCCATCTCTCCATCCCCAATATATCGTCTAGGATAAAGCAGCTGTAACATTTGTTAGCTGATAAGTTTTACGATTTTAAGAATGTTCTTTGAAGAAAGTTCAGGTATTTAACTAGAGGAGTCAACTTGATCTAAAGTTCTGTCCTTCTAAGTGTTCACAACATTCCTCACTGAAGTGCTATCATTTGGCTACATCATTCAAAAATGATTCAAAGGCGAATGAGGAAGTTGCTAGCTCTAATAGCATACAATTCACCTGTGGGAATTCCATTAAAAGGATCAATAACAAAGGCTTTCTCAGGGAAGAACTAACTGAATGGGAAGATAGATGCAAGAGAAGCTTTTAGGAATGAATAATTCCAGTGTGAAGTGGGTGATGTGTCAGTCATAAGTCATAGAGGTTTCTACCTTCTAAACTTGGACACACCCATTCCTTCTAGTTTAGCTTCCAAAACTCCTTTAACAATTTCACAATTTCTTTACATGATTCATTCTCTCTCTCTCTCTCTCTCTCTCTCTCTCTCTCTCTCTCTCTCTCTCTCTCCATTTACACCTGTTAACTGAATGAATAAATGGACTATATCAGTAATCACATCATTAAAGGGCAGATAATAAACACTTTAGTCTCTCTGGGTCCACAGTGTTTCTAGTGTTCCACTTCGGTTTTATAGAGGGAAAAGAGACAAACAGAAATAAATTAGTTTGCCTGTGTTCAAGCCAAACATAATTTACCAAACACAGACAATGGGAAGAAATTACCCTGAAGGTTTTCTTTTCTCAAGATCCTATAAATAGGCACTTTTAAAACTGTGGCTTGCAAACTCTTATGAAGTATAGTAACTGAATACGAGTATCACAGAAAAAATGTGGAAACATTAAGAGCATCATGAATTAAAAATAATTCTTAAGGATAAACAATAATTCAAAACCAAGTTTGTATGAATCAGGGGTGTTTCTGGAATAGCTTGCCAGTGCTTAATCATGCATACTCATTGCAAGCTACATTCTAAACACATATGTACATTTGAAATGTGTGTGCCCTAACTCCACATGACACGACTGAATTCTCCCTTAAATGCTTTAAGAATGAGATGATTATTTCTTGTGAATTGCAGTGTTTTCACAGAACATACAAAATTCCTCTTGTGATAGAGGCAGAATGTTCTAAATGTATAAAATAGAGACAATATTTTCCTACATTATTCTTAGCATGTTAGAATATTTGATGTGAATATTTTTAGTCTGTTTCTCATTTGAATTTTATAAAAATATTTGATAAACATTGGCTTGAGAATATGAAAGAACTTTCAACAATTCCTAAATGAGCCCTAAACATATTTCTGCCATTTTTATTTCATATTTATGTTAAATACTGTTCTTAGCATTGATGATTACAAGATCAAAATATTAATTGACTCTGAGACACATTGAAGATGTTTGATCCTGTTATATGAATTACTCAGCCAAGATGTAATGTATTATACAAAAATAAACAAGGACATGCATATAATTTATATGCAAATATATTTTTGTCTTTAATAAATCATATGGCTCTAGTAAAGTCCTGAGGAAGTGAAGTTTTGAGTGCATGTGATTGTGTGACATGAGCTGGCCATGTCTAGATTCAAGGCCTCAGACCCATGAGATATTGGCAGAAGTTTTTCCCAGATGAGGTTCAAAGCAGTGACAAAGCCTTTCTTTGGGCCAAGTAAGAATGTTGACGGTGTATACAATTATGTATATTTACTAATAGTTGACTACTGGGTCCTGAAGCTAGCAACCGCATTCTCCTCCTGCTGGATGTTTACACCCTAAAACTGTGTGGTACAGAGACTGTCTACTGGGATTAAGTTCTCCTATGTTCTGGACCCAACAAACATGCTGAGGTTCCATGTGTGGAATACTTGGTGCTACTTCTGAGTCAGCACCACCCACCTGACCATAGCTTTTCTGTACATATGTCTGTTTGTCTATCCTTTCTTCATTCTCTCACCACCTCTAGTCAGGTTTCAATAACACAAGCCTCATTGTCCCCAGTTATCAATAATAAAGTTATATTTTATCTAGGAATTATTTGAAATGTATTTCTCTACAATTTATCAAGTTGTGTTGGAGATGCTGTAAAAAAATAAAGAATGAGAGAAAGAAAGATTTTTTTCTACTACTAATTTCTATTTCTAATTTCTAGTATTCTTAAATAAGGGCATAAGTGAAAAATTTTTAAAAAGGCTTAAACTAGATTATGTACTTTGAATGTCCTGAGGTGCTACTTCTTTATCCACCCTTTATATTAGATCTACTATGCACTTTGTATTCTTGTTATATGTCCGGTTATGCACTACAATGTAGTATATGCATTAAGTTCTGAATCATTTATCTTGTGATGAGAATGGTGTAAATGTCAAAATATGCACTTATATGTGTAATACACTAATGAACAAGTAAGAATACAACATGGAAAAGTCAAATATTGAACAAAATAGAAGCAAGATTATCTAATGTGAAATTTAGATACTAGCGAAAAAGAATTTGATTAGCTCATGTGCTTAGGTTTCAGTCAGTCAAGATGTCAAAGTCACAGCAAAAGGAACTAGAAGTAACATGTCACATTATGTCCACAATCAGAAGAAAATGAATGAATAGTGATCAGCTCTTTTCCTCCATCTTTACTCAGCCTTACATCCCTTACTTAGGTAATCACAATGGTCAAACTGGTCAGGCCTTACCACCTCAATTAATGCAGTCATGATATGCACAGAGTTTTACCTCCCAGTTGACTATATTTTATCAAGTTGGCAATTGTTTCTAACCATCCTGACTCTATGACAACAACTTGAACATTTCATTTTTAAGCAGTAACTTTCCACCTCTTGTTCTAAAGATTCAGGCTTGTCTCATAACATATAGTTCGAAAAGATTCAAATACAGTAATATGTAATAATTCCATAACTTTAAAAATCCCGAGTCCCTTAAATTTGAGCTCCTATAAAAATTCAAGCCTAGTTATTATCTTTTAATATATAATAATTGCATGGAATAAAATATACCTACTAAAAATAGAAGAATTGCTGGGTCTTGAGGTAGAGTGTTACCTAATTTTGTGAGAAACTGCCAGCAAGTTTGTACTCCCAACAGTAATGGAGGAGTGTTCCCCTTACTCAACATCCACTCCCACCTAAGCTGTTATCAATGTTTTTGATCTTATCCATTCTGATAGGTATAAGATGTTATCTCAGAGCTGTTTTGATTTTCATTTACAACATAGCTACAGATGTTGAGCAATTCCTTAAGGGTCTTTCAGCCATTTGAGAGCCCTCTATTGAGAAATTTCTCTTTAGAGCTTTACCCCGTTTTTAAATTGGATTATTTGGTATTTTGATGTTTAGTTTCTTGAGTTACTTTTGTAAATTTTGCCTTTCTCAACCTAGATACAGGGAGGAGGTTTTTGGTCCTACTTCAAAGTGACATGATAGACTTTTTTGAATCCCCATGGGAGCCCTCAGCATCTCTGAAGAGTGGATGGCAGGTAGGATGGAGGGAAGGTGGAGGAGGTGGGAGGGAGAGGGAACTGGATTGGTACGTGAAATAAAAAAACACTAGTATTAATAAAAAGATAGAAGCATCTGTTCATTTGAAACAATCAAAAATAAAATGCATCAGTGAAGACATCAAACCCCATAGCTCTATGGAAGGTATTTTTGCCTCAGAACTTGTAATGTTCTCAGCTCAAAAATGCTTCAAGCCCCTGCACCCTTATTATACACAACTTCTCCCCTATGCTGGCCCCATGTTCTCAGATTCTTGAATTTCCAAAAACCCATGTCTCTACTGTGACTGGGGATACTCTTCGTAGCTTCATGTGAGAAACATTTGTAGCCTTTTGTGGGAATTCCAACAACTTTGTCTACTTTAGCACCTCTTCAAAACCCTTTCATCTTTCATCATTTGTGGCTGTAAAACCAATACCATCCGAACAATATTGCCATATTCAGCTGCCAGCTTGAGATGCCGCTTGACTGCCTTTGAACAATGCTACATCATCTTCTGTAGTCTGGCCTTGAGGAAATCCTCATAGGCTCTTGGTTTCTTGATGCCCACACCTTTTCAAAAGCATAGGCTTTCTTCCTTTCAATGAATCTGAATCGTCATAGGACTGAACATTTGAAGGAAGGGCTTTTCCCTAAGGATACCCCCTCTATTTTTCTAGCACAGCACATGAGACTTCTAGTCTGTGGTGCTGGTCGCTGTAATGACTGTGGGTGCTTTTGCAGCATCAGCTTAAATATTGTCCTGTCCTGAAAGAAGCAGTTTCATCATCTCTCAACTCAATGTCACTCAGGTTCTCAAGAAACAAGAAAAATTATACCTGATTTTTAGCCAAAATTGTACAAATGGTTTCAATCCCAGTTCCTGATAGACTCTTTGCTCTTCTCTGAAATCTCACAACTGGGCTCCTTGGTTGGCATTTCTCAGCATTCTTGACCTCCAAGACTCCAATAGAGGATCCATTAAGCTTTGCTTCCAGCATTCAATGGCTTTTCTAGCCCAACTTCAGAATGTTTGCACAGCCCTTCCACAAATCAGATCCAAAGGCCTAAAAGGCACATAGTCAAGTTTGTCACAGTAAGAACCACTTATTTTGCAGGGTTTATAAAGTATGTGATATGCTGTCACTGTGTGTTGTTATTTGTTTTGTAATGATTGCCACTTAGTTGTTAAATGTGTTAAAGCTGTGCACAGATATTAATAGAGATCTCGAACTCATAGATGGGGTATTAAGACTAAATTTCCTTTTTCAGCAAAAAAAGAAAATCATAAACCACATTTTCTAAATTTTTAAAAGCATCCTGAAAATTGTCTTTTACCTCTGAATACAAATATGTAATTTCATTCATGTTGCTTTAAGGTATTTTCCCTTTTAGTTAAAAACTATAAGAGTAAAAAATTATGAAAGGTTAATAATGTTCATATTAATCAATGCAATTAATAATTTAGTTTAAATTTGCAGATAAGTTGTCAAAACTATTTATAAATACCATCTTATAAGTAGTTATTCAGTAATAGATTTTTATGCCTGGGTATCATTTGATGCCAAGTACTATAAATATGTATTATTCTTTAGAACTATTTATAATCAATCTCCAATTCTACAACTTCAATGTTTCTTTAAACTGCTTGATATTATTAAAAATATTCCTCTTTAGACTTTTCATGTATTATTTCAAAAAATTGTGAAAGAAATAAATGATCCTTATATTAATTATGGAGAAAATGTTATATAACATATCCAATAAATTCAAATATTTAAGGCTGCTATATTAATTTCCATGAATTCTATCATAAATACAAGATACATCCTTGTATTTGTAGTTTTACATAATAGGGTTTGTTGGTTCCCTAGTTCATGCCTCATTTAGCAAGGCACTAGAAAGACTGTTATGAGATACAATCAAAATAGTTTGAATCTAGTGAGGAAGACAGAAAGAAGAAAGGAGGAAGTCTAAGAAATAGAAGGGGAACAATATAGAAAAGGAAGAATGAAGAATAACAAGATCAGAATCAGAGTAGCAGGAGAAACAGAAGGAAGAGGAGGGAGGGGGAAGAAAATGAAAAGCCAGAAAGGAGAAAGACTGGAAGGAGAGAAGGAAGGAAGAAGGAAGGAAAATAGGGAGGACAGAAGGAAGGGAGAGAGGGAGTGAAAAAGAAAGGATGGAAGCAAGAAAGGAAGGGAGGGAAGAAGGTAAGGAGGGGAGAAGAAAGGTAGGAAGGAAGGGAGGGAAGAAAGAGTAAAGAACTTGATAAAGAGAACTCTGATTTTGTGTTCACCACCCAGAAAGAATTATGCTCTAGAGAACCACTTGCTCTTGCTGACTTAGGAGACATGTTTGAAATACAGTTGAAATTCACAGTGGATGGATTTTGAATCAGAGCAGCAGAGACGTGTCAATTAAGCAAAGAGGAGTCACCAGATGTTCAGAGAAACCCTTACAAATTTCTCTATGCAGATCTCTGCATATGAGCACAGAGACAAAGGTGAAAAACAACATAATGAAAGAAGTAGGTGGAACAACCCACATCCAAAATCGTCTTCCCACCACACACAATCTAAGGTTCCTAACAGGTTAGTCAAAACTATATGGAGATTTTGTGGTTTTGTGGTTCTAAATACAGAAAGTTTAGAGTTTTAGTTTCACAAGAAACAATCTATCATTAGGAAAGAAATTCTAAGAATGTATTAGATAACAAAAAAGCCAAATATCTAGAATTAATTTTTTAAAAATTACCAGCTATGCAAATAGAGGAAAATCATAGAAAGCTTAAGAAAATCAAACAATAAAATGAAATGAATATATCAAGTGTTGTCACAAGTAGGTAAAATATAGCAACTATTCATGATAACAACAAAAATAACCTCTGAAAAAAATCAGAATCAGAAGAGCCACAGTGAACTTGATAATAACTACAGAAAATCTCCAACTATCATTATTCTTTTATTGCAAAAGAGAAAGTTCATTCTTTTTTTTTTAAGACACTAAGTGTTGAAACAGGTTAAGTATAACCTCTTTCTGCCTCCTTTAAACTCCATACTGTAACTTTAAAAAGTTGAAAGGAGGTGGAGGGAATGGACTGGTCAGTGGTTCAAAATACTAGCTGCTTTTCCAAAGGACCTCAGGTTAGTTACCTGCATTCACCTGGTGACAAACAAGTGTCTGAAACTCCAGTTCCAGAGGATCTCTCACCCTCCTCCAGCCCATTTGGAGCACTGCATACACATGATTTATAGACATAGATCCAGACAAAACATCCATAGCATAAATTAAAAATAAATAAAATCTCAAAAACAAAACAGGCTAATGCATTAAAATGTAGTAGAGCTGCCACAGGTATTCAAAATTGGAATGACAGTATAGAAATCTGAAAGAACTGACAAAAAATTATTTGAGTCAATAACCAATGAGAGTAATCAGCCACAAGATTGATATATAAGATGAAAACTTTTGCTCTGTATCAGATATGAACAAGTAAAATATGAAGGTAAATTATTCATATTAGAACTCTATAAATTAAAATTCATAGGCATAAATATAAAAAACAAATCTTTATGAAGAATATATAGTGCAGTGCACAACACCTGTCTGTGCTCTATGCGCAGTTCACGAGCTTCGAGCAAGGAGCTGGAGGTTGAAACACACAAAGACGCACTGACAGAGACAGCACAGACAGAGAGACAGAGACATGGACCTCTAGTCACTGGTAAGAAGCCCTTTATTCAATAGCACCATGGACACTTATATACCCAACAGTCAGGTGGGCCAACAGGTGAAAACCTCATCCTCTGATCCTCAAGACAACACGTGCTCGTGAAGCTGAGCTGGTAAACAATTATGACACAGCTTTCAGTAACTCAAATCAGAAGGAAAGGAAAGATCTCTAACAGGGAAGAGCAGCTGAAGGCCAGCACTCCAAATAGTCCCATCAATATAGAATTCTGATGAAAGCAACTAGTGAACTAAACAGGTATGGGGAGTCCATATTTATCTCATCTAAACCGAAGTATTCCTTAATGAAACAAAGAAGGACATTTGCAACAAAGAATTAAAAGAGGGTTGAGATGCTCAAAACTTGATGAGATTCCTAAAGCCACTCCCCAAGGTTTTAAAAGCAGTTGACAATTCCAAGAACCACGAGACTCTTGGCTACAGCCTCCAGTAGTTGGCTGGAGTATTCTAGAAATCTTATCAAAGCAGTTTTCATAGGTTGCCAGCCATTCTGTGGTAGGAATTGCCATGATATAGGTACTTCAAAACATGCTCTTGTAATTCCTCACTCATGTTACTGCAAATACACCCAATAAACTTATTGGTTTATCATACTACACTTTGGAGAAATTGATTCTGTGCCTTGTCTGGTGCATTATCTTGAGTAAATGGAGAAGTGTTCCTGTCTCTGACAAAACGAAAGAGAGAGAGAGAGAGAGAGAGAGAGAGAGAGAGAGAGAGAGAGAGAGAGAGAAGAAAAAATTCAGACAATATCATGATTCAATATTGTCAAGATATCTGTTCTTGTCAATTTGATTTATAGGTTCTATGAATTTCATTCCAAGTCCCAGTAAGTTATCTTGTGGATTTCAACAAACTTATTTCACCATTTATAAGGCAAGACAAAATATAGAGATTGGTATGATTTTATAAAAGGAGAAGACAGTTGGACTCAACACTACCTGAGTAAACATTTACTATAAATCCATGATATGAGAGTAACCAAATGAGAAAATGGCGAAAGAAGGGACAGACAGAGGCTGAAAATGACTCATGTAATGATTTTTGTTTGATAAAATATAAAAGAAATAATTGTTGCACTGAGCTTCATGAAAATACGAGAAAAACTGTGAAACAAAATGAAAGTACAAGCCAAAAACTAAAGGGAGATCCCTCTAAAGGACACATGTGGAAAAAAGAAATAATACAAAATAAGTCACTGCTACAATTATTGCTAAGGAAGCAAACACCAAACTAGCATCAATATCCTTTACAGAGAACTTAGTTCAGACCTTTGCAGGCCCCAAGTTTGCTGCTTCAGGTCTGTGAGCCCATATACGCCCTGCATAGTTGATTAGGTGGCCATGTTCTCCTGGTGTCCTTCTTGCCCTCTGATACCTTTCTTCCACCTCTCCTGCTATGTTCCCAGAACTCTGAGTGGAGAGAGCAGAGAGAGACTTCCAATTTATCCTCTTCCTCTCCACACGATGTTTGGTTGTGAATCTCTGCACTCTCTCCCATTTGCTGCTGGAGGGAACCTCTCGGATGACAAATGGACAAGGCACCAAGCTATGAGTATAGCAGAATATCACTAGGAATCATTTCATTGTTTTTTTTTTCTTTTTGCCTGTCATGTTTGGTACAACTTTAGATCTCTGGGCTATCCAGTCTCAGGTTTAACTTTTTTTCTGCTCTTGGGAATCTTTTCTTCTTGTTGGGTTGGCTTATCTAGCCTTAATATGAGAACTTTCTTTTTGTTTTATTGTGTCTTATTTTGTGCTGTTTACTGTCTTCTCTTGTAGGCCTTCATTTTTCTGAAGAGGCAATAGACGGGGAGTGGATCTGGGGAGAAGGAAGGTGGGTGGAGTTGGGAGGAGTGGAGGGAGGAGAAACTGTGGTTGGGAACTATTGTATGAAAGAATCTACTTTCAATTAAAAAAAGAAAACTATAAAGAAAAACAAACAAACCTACTAAAATTAGATCAATGTCCTTAATAGCATCTTCTCACAGATAATATGCAGATGGGAAATAAGTATGTGAAAGAATTTCCATGTTGTACAATACCAGGGAAATGAAATTGAACCACTCTACCATTAATAACCTATTTAAATGGCCAACCATGTATCTCTCTTCTACTGCTTCAGCATGTGCTTGCATACAACCATGCTTCCCACCATGATGTGAGCAAAGATTCAACTAAATGCTTTCTTTTTCCAAGAGCTGCCTTGGTCATGATGTCTCTTCAGAGTAATAGAAGATTGACTAAGGTCAGCAGGGAGAAGGCTCAGCAGATAAGAGTATTTTCTTTGAGAATCTTCAACCTGAATTCTTTGACAAGAAGCTACATAAGGCAGAAAAAGAGCACTGACCACCAAAATTGTCCTCTGATCTCTACATATGCAGCATAGTATGCAAATGTTCCACCCATGGTGCAGGAGAATTGTCCGTATTCTGTCAATCATGATTTAAATAAACATTGATTGGCCATTAGCCAGGATGTATAGGTGGGACAACCAGACAGGAAGTAGAGGCAGAGCAAGGAGAATAGGAGAATTCTGGGAAGCAGGAAGCTCTCTCAGCATTCCTGCACAGACCACCGAAGAAGCAGGATGTGACCTGCCCCGCTGAGAAAGGTACTGAGCCATGTGGCTGACATAGATAAGAGTAATGGGTTAATATAACTTATAAAGAACTAATAAGAAGCTTGAGTTAATGGGCCAATCCGTTTTATAACTTATGTAGACCTTCAGTGTGATTTTTTGGGACCTAATGACTGTCAGACCTGGTGAGAGGACAGAAGCCAACCAGGCCTTCATACTACAGAAAGCAGGCCCTCTTACTACAGAATGGTGCCCACATGGATAACTGCATCCACAGAAAGCCTGAGAAAGCTTGGGAAAGAATAGAGTAAAGCATGTTTTCTTGGTAGCAGCAATTTCTCAGGTCTGCTCTGCTTGCTAGAGGCAAGCAAGCGCTCTCCTCTAAGAGAGGCTTCCTGACTCAGCTTTAGCTGTAAAGCTTTGCAGCTCTTTTAAGAGGTCCTACCACGAAACACTTAAATAGTGTTTGTTGGACCCTAGAGTCCAACTACCAAGAAGGAGACACCCCCAGGGACCACTCTTCACACCACAGCTGATGTAAAAGCATGAGGATTTTATTAATTCTGTCATAACAGGGTCTTCCAGCATTTGGGAGGCTAGGAAGACCCCGAATAGTTGATTCAGGCTATTTTTAAAGGGAAAACCCACAGAAGGAAGGGGGGTGTCTGAGGGTTGTTCTTTAACTATTATGATTGGCTTATTCAAAAGGGCTATTACCAATAATTGGCTGGAGAGTGGTTGCCAGATCAGATGAGGTAAGGGGGAAACATCTGAGGGTCACTTTGCTCCTTTCCCAGGACCTGAGTCCAAACATCAGTAACTGAGTCAACACCGAAAGGTTATCTTGCCCCTATTCAGGGAGATGGAAAGTTCCCAACATCTCAGTACATGCTCGTGTAACTGTTAGGTCCTTGATTCCCAGGGGAGGAGGGGAAGTACTGAGAGGGTTCAGAAATGGCTTCAGAATTGTCTTAAAGTTTTACAGTGTTGGTAAAAAGCTGACCGCATGCTTTTCGGTTTTCAGCCATAGCAAGAAAAAAGCTGCGCCGTTTTAAAATGCCGGCTTCCTGGGCTGTCCTGCCAAGGCAAACTTTGACTCTTTCAGGCAGGCGGTCCGGCCAGGGAACATTTGAATGTGGTCTGTGAGCAGAATGCTGCAGCTTGCTTGATGGCAGGGACCTTGAAACGCCATAGAATTGTGGCTATAAACATGGCTACAGCCGGTACCTCTGCCATGAGGCTGGAATTGCAGAAAGCTAAGGAATGGGCTGGATCTAGCCATCAAAGCCACGGCTTTTATCCTACCCATATTGCTTAGAAAATTAAAGACTCGTGTATTCAGAAAAAGAGAGAAATACAGTAAGAGAGATTTTTTTTTTAAAAAAAAACCTCTAAATGGTTTACAGTGTGTTAAAAATATATGCAAGAAAAATTTCAAAGTTCTTAAGAAAGAAAGAAAGAGAGTAATTGGGTGTGGTGCTACACACCTTTAATCCCAACACTTGGGAGGCAGAGGTAGATTGACCTCTGTGACTTCAAGGTGTGGTATCACACACCTTTAATCCCAATGCCTGGAGGCAGAGACAGACAGACCTCTGTGAGTTCAAGGTGTGGTAGCACACACCTTTAATCCCAGCACTGGGGTGGCAGTGACAGGAAGATCTCTGTGAGTTCAAGTTTAGCCTGGAATACAGAGGGAGTTCCAGAACAAAGATACACAGAGACCCTGTCTCAAAAAGCCAGAAGTTAAATTAAAAATAAAAGAAATAGAAGTTAAAATAAAGCCACATAAACATGGAAAACACACAGAGTATCTTGATACTGTATGTTATTATTCTCTCTTTGAATTGTTTGAATGCTGAGGAAGGACCAACAGCTACTAAAAGATACTTGCTTATAAATGCTGCTGAATTAATTCAAGATAGGTATTTTGAAAATACCTTGATTTCAAAATTGAAGTCAAAAGGTATGTTACTTTGGAGAAGAGACTTTGCTTTTGTTTCCATAGGAAATGAGAGGCTGTGGATTCATTCTGAGTTAAGGAAACTCAGATTTGATCAAGGAAGACCACCTGAGAAATCTCCGGTAAGAACAGATGGCCTGGATGTCTGAGTTCTAATCCAGAACAGATTCAAGATGCTGCCTGAGATGATCAAGCTTCACAGGATACTCCAGTCAGGACTTACTCATAACTTTTAAATTTTCTTTGGGTCCCCATAAGATTATCAGTGCCCCCAACCAGCCAGAAGTAGCCTGGAATACTACGCCCACATTCCCAAAATATGGACTATGGATATTTTCCTTTGTTTAAAAAAAAAGAGGGGGAAGTGGTGCAGGAAAATTGTCTGTATTTTGTCAATCATGATTTAAATAAACACTGATTAGCCATTAGCCAGGATGTATAGGTGGGACAACCAGACAGGAAGTAGAGGCAGAGCAAGGAGAATAGGAGAATTCTGGGGAGCAGGAAGCTCTCTCAGCATTCCTGCACAGACCACAGAAGAAGCAGGATGTGACCTGCCCTGCTGAGAAAGGTACTGAGCCATGTGGCTGACATAGATTAGAGTAATGGGTTAATATAACTTATAAAGAACTAATAAGAAGCTTGAGTTAATGGGCCAATCCGTTTTATAGCTTATGTAGACCTTCAGTGTGATTCTTTGGGACCTAATGACTGTGGGACCTGGTGGGAGGACAGAAACCAACCAGGCCTTCATACTACAGAAAGCAGGCCCTCTTGCTATACACCCACACCCGAAACATCACACTCTCACACACACACACACACACACACACACACACACACACACGAACCCTCTACCCTCTGCACACACACATATACATATACACTTATAAAAACAGAAAAAGATGAAAAATAATGACAGATCAATATATGTCCATCAGTAGAGGATGGTAACAATAAGAATACAGAGCCTGTATGGAAGTAAGAGCAAAATAAATAAACAAACAAACAACCTGAAAAACAAGGATTTAAGGAACTAAGAAAACCCTAAGTCAAAGAAATAGACAGTAATCATGTCAAAAATTTATCATAATTTCTCAAAAGCATTGATTCAGGGTTTTAAAATTCATCTTGATGTAAGGAAAAAAATATCTGTCTACAGAAATAAAATTAGGAATCACTCTAGTCATCTATCAATGAGCAACACAAAACACATCACAAAGCTGCATAGTCGCATGGCTTGTTCACCAACCCTCCCTTCCTATGAGCGGGGACTTCATAGAGAGTTGAAGTTGCATCTTCAGCTCTGTCTTCTTGTGTCATAGAAAGCCCAAAGATTTCACCTAATCAGAACTGAGTTCCACATAGCACTAAGGGTGGTCTTTGCACAATGCAGTGGATTTCAAGAGAGATATTTCAGGAGGAATTTTTTTGAGCAATCAATGACATTAGAGGTAATTGATAACAATGACAAACAGTGCTCATAAGAACAGGCATGGCTTGTAAACTGGTTTTCTTTGCTTTATGTTTAAAAACCACCTATGAGTGAGTGCATGTGATAACTGACTTTCTGTGATAATGTGATGACTACCTCACTCAAAATAATGTTTTCTAGCTCCATCCATTTTGCTGATAAATTCAAGATGTTGTTTTTTTTCTGCTGTGTAATACTCCATTATGCAAATTTATCCCAGAGAACTTAGACAACAATGAGGACACTAAGAGAGACTTACATAGACCTAATCTACATGGGAAGTAGAAAAAGACAAGATCTCCTGAGTAAATTGGGACCATGGAGACCTTGGTGGAGGGTTGAAGGGGAGGGGAGAGGCAGTGAGGAGAGCAGAGAAAAATGTAGAGCTCAATAAAAATCAATTTAAAAAAATAACAGGCGTGGCATCTGAAGCAAAGGAAAAATCAGATTCCTTCCCTGAAGTCACGGAATCATGTCTAATCTCCAACCTTCGGTTGTCTCTTTCAGCACTTAGGTGAATAAACCAATATGGAGCATTGATTTCAGTATTGATGTCAATGATGAGAAAAGCAAGAGAGTAGTACTCAGTTGATCTATTTGAATCAATTTTTGTAAAACAAGACAGTAAACTGTAACAGCAATATTAAAAAGGCTGACCTATATTATGGGAAACCATCCTTTTTGGAGTGCATATTATTATTACCATTACAAACTCAATTTATTTTTGTATGCAGATTCATGAAAGTCCTTGCTGCAGGTGATGATCCTAGATTATGCACGGTCCATTCACAAACATCTGAGAAACACACATCATATAGCATGCCTCTGATTCAAAGACGAGGGGAAATACCACAGCATACTTCTTAAAAGATAGATATTTGACTTTCCATGTACCTAATATTTTGATTTGTGCACAGGCTTTAGATCTAGATAACCTGCTTTCCTAAATTTTAGGTGTTTGATGTGAAAGTGAAAGCAGCCAAGTTCAGAATAACTTAGCAAAGTAACCATAACAGCATTGATGACCTCAGTTGGCACATGATGAAGTCAAGCTTCTGACTCTATGTGTGGAATTAATAATTACATGACACACAAGAAGGAAGTGTGAAAATACGGGCATTTAATTCAGTTTTACCAAGTGCCAAATAATTTTATATGGTAGACTATAAATTTGGGAAACATATGCTGATAAATTAAGGTATTTTGGGAAATCTAATAGTTAGGTAAACAGTGTTGCAAAATGAGAAACTGAATGATTCAGCAAGGCACCACAGTATTAAATGTGCTCAAAGACCATAAAGAAATTGTCAGGGAATAGTTTAGATCCTAATAATAATTAAATTTGTGATAACAACCTGTTTAATATTTATCACATACCAGGATTTTATATTACGTAAATAAATATAAATATAAATAAAAACCTTTTAAATAACACTTAAAAATTTTTAGAAGAATAACACAGAGAAAAATTATAAAGAAATTTAATCATTATAAAAATACATACATGAACAAATTTCATAAAATTAATTCCTGGGGCTTGGAGGATTCTCTCTCAGAAAGCCCTTTTCACACCAAGATGAGAACCTGTTTACAGATCAATGTAGCCATTGAGTTCAGGGTTATAAACCATAATCCCAGTACTGTGAGGAAGGAGACAGTCAGATCCCTGGTCTTGATGGCCAGCCAGTTTTACAGATCTGGTAAAATTCAGGATCTCAGTAAGAGGCCTTACTTTAAAAGGGGTAGGTAAAGAAGTGACTGAGGTAGACACGCATGGTTGACCCCTGGACTCAACATGCATGTACACACCAGGACATACAGTCACACATAAGTGCAAAAAAAATGAAAAAATAAAGTTCTTTATATTGAATGACAATGATTTGTCTTAGAAAATAAATATAATGTAGACTACTTTTTACCATAAAATTGAAAATAGAAAATATATTTTCTTCCCAAATTCACTAAGCCATCTGTTCCACTGACAAAGAGCTCCATCTTGGTTTATGTTGCCTGGACTCTGTGTAGTTCAGTGGTTGAAAACTTGCTTAGCATACACATGGCTCTGGGTTCAGTCACCAGTACTTAAAGTTATTTATATAAAACAATAATGAAAGCTTACAGTCTTTCTAAGTTAGATGACTACACTACTAAAGTAACACAACCCAGGAGTAGAATGTGAGCTAATTCTACCTTCACAGACATTCAATGGATATTAACATTTGCAAACTTACAGGTCGAATATTGGAGAGATTGCTCTTTTGATCCTTGAATTGTTATGTAACTAGAATTCAGCTCCTTTTATAATTCAGAGTGTCAGCAACTATAAAACTTAATTTATTCTAAAATTGTACATTTTCCAGTTCTTGACATTTTGATGGGTCTTAACTTATACATAATCTATGTTTAAGATAAGGTATGTTTTAGTTTTAACTGTTGTGACTATTTGGTGATATATATTGAAGCTGTGTATGACAAAGTCTTAAGAGGTGATAAATTACAGCATGCCACTTCTGCACAGGTAAATTAGATGTTTTTCTGATAAGATCATCCATTGAGTCGCTTTGTGAAGCGATGATTTACATTTTTGAAATAATTGAAAGCCTAAATATATTCATTCCGTTTATAAGGTAATTTTCTCGGATTCTACAGTGATCATTTAACCTATTTACCATAATAATTCTCTTTAAAGAACACATTGCCTTTTTCATACTGCACAAAACACTGAGATTTGTAAAAGGAAACATTTTGGTTTGTGCTATCACGTTCCTCCTACCTACCAAGAATTTCTTAAGTACTTAAGCTTCTTTCTTTGTGAGTGAAAGAGCACTGGGATTTTGTTGTTAGTGGCTATTGCACTTTCTTCTGCTGAATGTGGTGTGAACATGGAGATGTTTCCATTGTAGCAGGAAAGGTCTCCGAGGAGAACACGATAACTTATTTGTTGTTCCTGTTCTTACAGCTGTTTGAAAAAGGGCAGCCTGCCACCCCCAGGTGATGGATGTTGGATGTTTTGGAGGTTATCCACAAACTAAAATTTTTCTTCCTTTGTAAGATTTTATTTTAGGCTATAATGAAGTTTCGTGCTTGGTACTGTCAATACTTCATTTACAGCTATACTGACTACGCAACAAAAATGTTTTTTTTTATTTGAAAATTATCCTGTTGATTATAGGATCACATTATTTCCATCAGAAGAATCCTTCTTAAAAGGAAAAAATCATGACAGGTACTCTTTAAAATACTTCAATGAGTTAGTAATTTTATTTGAAATAATTATAATTGATAAATTCCTGTGGCCTTTCAGATGACATTCAGTTTTATGGGATAGGACTCATTATATAAATTACATTCTTATTGAATTCTTTCCTTCTAGGCTTCACTCTGATAATTGTTTGTATTCTTTTGTGAATAAACCCACCATCACTTACAACTAGTAAAACTTTTGTACATGTTTTTGTCCTCAGACACACTCAGAACTCCCTGTTACATACATAATTTTTGCTTCAAATGGCATGTTAGGATGGTAATCTCCATTACCTCCCTTTAATGCAGTATCTTCCTTGTTTTACTTCTCTAGTTCAAATTTTGCTGTTTAATAGCCTAGTTCCTTGAATTAAGGTTATCCTACAGTAATATAGCTCTGTTCTGTATGTAGTAAGACGATCTATTAACTATCTTCATTGGCCATGACTCTTCAGCTTGGGAAAGGGGCTCAGTTATCACTTTGAATTGAATATCGAGTAAACTTGGTGATAGTCCAGTTGAAAAGAAAACAATCCAACTAGTTTTGTCCCACTTAAAATAGTCAGATACAACTATAAAGGCAATTGATAAAGATGGAATGCTGTATGGTATTCTTTATTCCTTTGGACTGGAGGGCATTTCTTTCCTTAGATTACAGAAGTTTTCTTCTATTATTTTTTAAAAAATATTTTCTGATTCTTATTTCTAATCATATGATTCATAATTTTAGTAGTTTTTATAGCATTCTGGAGTTTTTTCGTTTTTTGTTCATCCAGAGTTCTTTCATTTTTTGTTCATAGGTGTTTTGGAATTTGATATTTTCTTTGAGTGAGGGATCGAATTCCTTCATCATGGAATCAAAAATGGACGTGCTCTCTTCCATTTTATCCAGTGTATTGGCAAGGCCTGCTTTGTTTGATTTCCTCAATTATATATTTAAGTTTTAGTTCCATTTGCTTTTTCTTCAGAAATTATTTCGCTCTGTTAAATTTTATTTACATATTTTTATTTCCATTACTTATTCAACTCTCCATGTTTAGGCAATCCTTGTTAGAGCATTTATCCATATTTTCTTTGATCTATTAGTTCAATCTAATTATTGCTATTTTGAAATAAATTTATATGAACTCATTTGTTTTGCTCAGGGAATATTATCATGGAAGTACTAACTTATTTATGGAGAGTCACTGTTTTGTTATTATATTTGTTTATTTAATATGGAACCAAAGTATCTGGATTTAGGTGATTTGTAGTATTATATTATTTATTTTTGTTTAGTGGTTGTTCAGAACTATTTTTCCTGTTATTCAAATTAGTCAGATTGTTAGTTAAGGTTCAATTTTTGGTTAATTCAATGTCAATGTTTGAATGAGTCAGTTCAAGCTAAGTGAAGTTTCTAGACATAGGAGCAAAACTTATGCAGAGTAAGAATATCATCAAATTTGGGAGACAAACTTACAAGTCCGGAGGAGGTGCTTATATCTTTTTCTTAGGAAAATGGGTGGTGGTAGAGTTGGTGACTTAAATCTAGTATCCCTACTGAAGAAGAGGGATAGAGATTGAATTAAGAAAGATAGGTTCAGGTAATGTTCTTGAGCAGGACATGGGAGTGGATGAGTGCTACTATGTGTCCAGCGCCTTTGCCTAGAAAGGGGCAGTTCTTCAATATAAGCAGTTTGATATAATTATACAGTTTAATGTCATTCAGTTATTAAGAAAAATAAATCATTAAATTAGCAGGTAAAGGGACAGTGCTGATGACAATCTGAATGTGGTAACCCAGACTCAGAAATACAAACGTTGAATGTTTACTTTCATCTATGACTGTTAGCTTTGAATCTTCAAATATATGTGTTTCATTTGGAATATCTATAGAGGTCACAAATTGCTATTTGTCATTGGTGAAGTATTTTCAGAGATGGGAAATAGAACATTTTGGTATCAGGATTAAAAATGAATAATAGAACAGCAAAAGATAAATTGGAGTCAGGAACAAGGTAGTAGAGAGAAAATGGTGAGATATAAACAATGCTAAAGAAAATCTAAAAATCATATGGATTATTTTTACTATGGAATCACATTCACATATATTCTTAAAATTGATTTATCCTAAACAGGCAACAATGTACTTATGAGACACCAGAAAACAACATAAATAAAACCCTTGGGTAGTAGAAATATTAGTTAAAATAAAGTAACTTTAAATCTATTTATTTAATAAAGTATTCACAACTGGGACAACTACATTATTAAGATTTCCATACCCCTTAACTTTATTTTAACTAATATTTCTACTACCCAAGAGGTAACTTAATTTGAGTATATGTTTTTCATGAAGCACTGGTGGATATATCTCTGTGTGTTCGTGTGTTTGTGTGTGTGTGTGTGTGTGTGTGTGTGTGAATAAATGTACATGTCATTCAAGCAAATAAAAGATTAAAAATGATATATACTTGAAAATTAAAATAAATACTTTATCTTCTAGTCAGATCAAAACTTTAGGATGTCTTTTGCCATATTTTTAAGTAAAACAGCTTAACAGAAGTCAACTCATGCGAAGCCATTGCAAAATCTCTTGTTATTGAAAACAAGAATCTATGCAATAATTTCTACTATGTTGTCAACTTTCAGTACTCATCACAACTTCTAGTGAGAACTATGTGTAGGGGAATTAGTTCTCTTATTTGCTCCTGGTAATCTGTTAAATATGCAAAGGCAATTCCATTGTAATTTAATTCTTAGTTGTGCACCCTAAATTTTGTCCATGCTTTGGCATGTGCAATTAGTTATGATTTATAATTGTTCAAAGTGAGTAATTTGAAATATATGGGGGAAATCAACAGTAATTTGATTGTGCCATGTGATTCATTTGTTTTTAATTGATTTACACTATCTTAATTTTACATAAATGTAAGTCTTCTAACACTGATACTTTTAGAAGAAATTAAATCTTCAAGCAATATTTGTGCTAGGCCACTTTTGTATTCCATAATAAGGGGCTGTCACATGTGAACAGAATAGATAAGTAATAAAGAACACTACATGAAGAAATACATTGTTGGTTGCATGTAAATTTGGGTAGACACAAACAATTAAATACTAAGAATTATAAAGAACATTTATTTTTCACTAGTAAAACCTGTTTAAGAGTTTCATTTCATATAATATTAAGCCATGCTTAATATGAACCTAAAATATTAAATAAAACCCCGCCTTTCAAGGTGAACAATATTCAATCTGCTTATTGTAATTCTTAAGATGAAGTAAATCCTATTAGTTAAAGCTGAGTTTATTGAATGATACTTTTAACACAAACTGTGTGGTGTAATAACAACTAATGCCAAAGAGGACATAAGTTTAAAAAAAGAGCAAGGAGGGGTATAAAGGAGGAGTAGGATGGAGGAGAAGATAGAGGGAAATGAGGTAATTATATAAGATCAGTAAGAAAATAAAATCTAAACAAAATATTAGTTGTTCTTTGTATTTTATTTTAGACACAATCTCTCTAGGTAGTTCTGGCTGTTCTGCAAGTCAATATATCTATGTAGACCAGGGTAACCTAAAGGAAGCAAAAATCTGCCTGCCTCTGTCTCCCAAGTGGTGTAATTAAAAGTATGTGACTCTCAGCCTGGAAAAACTAAAAATAAACCAACAAGCAATTAAATTTAAAAAATGAGGTAAAATAACCAAATTATTGAATCATAGTGTTCCTGTAAGAAAGTTCATGTATTTATTTTAATGTAATGTTACCAGTTTTCATACTTAAAATACCACAGCCAGAACACATTTTATATTGAAAACTGGTCTATTTCAACTTATATAAATATAATCTTATTTTGGATGTAATAAATACAATTTTAAAATGTTATACTTTCAATGTAAGACTAGAATTGAAAATACCACCCCTTTCCAAGACATTGTTCTCACCTAAATGAAATATATATTCTACTAGTTTTACTTTATAAAATCAGGAGATTCAAATTTTTGGTTCTATTTATGAACTATTACTTCAATTTTATACAAATTTTTAGAAGCAAGTTTAAAGTGATTACAAAAGACACTTAATATTTATCTACTATTTCTTCCTTATTTAATTTAAAACTCTAGACAAGCTTGAAAAATAACTTAAAAATACATTAGTGAAATAAATAAAGGCACTTGAAATATTTGAAAATTCATAACAAAATGAATTTGTGATTAAACAGCAGGAAAATTATGTATTGTATTTTTATGTTTGAAAATATAACAATGGATTGCCAGTGCTAAGCATATTTATTTATTTACTTACTTACTTATTTTGGGTTTTTGAGACAGGGTCTCTGTGTAGCCTTGGAGTTTGTCCTAGAACTTGCTCTGTAGACAAGGCTGGCCTCAAACTCAAAGAGATCTGCCTGCCTCTACCTCCCGAATGCTGGGAGTAGAGGCATCTGCCACCACCGTCTGGCTGTGACAAGCACTTTTATTATGATCCAAAGCATTATTTCAATGATTTTAGAACAATATTTCAATTAGGAAAAACATTCAAGACATTTAAAAAATCTACAAATAAAATTAAGTGAATACAAACACAAATACTCATGAATATTTCAAGAAATCCCAACACAGTTTACAAATTACTATGAAAACAATAGAACTCCTCCCCCAAAGAGCATTGTCTGTGATATGAAAATACACAAGCAAACTACCTGAGAGGTGGTGAATGAGAAAAAAAGGGGAATAAGGAAAATATGTAGGCTGGTCAAGAAAGTAAGTAATAAAAACAAACTATAGTGACATGAAAATAGTTTAATTATTGTCATCAGTTTGCAATGTCAACTGAAAAAAAGGACAAGAAAAAATAATTCTGAGCTTTAACTGAAAAGAAATATTTTGTGTATTTCTGTGTGCCAGTCTAGTTATGTTTCTCTTTTTTTCAATTTTGCGTGTCTTTTATTTAAATCATGAGTTTTACTCAATTGTATCAGTTAACAAAAATCATTTTCCATCACAATTGTTACAGGTCAACAGGACATGGAGAGGCATTAAATACCAGCTTTTAAGTTTGCTGCTATGCAGACATCAGATGTTGGAACCATTTGGAGTCCTGGCCACCAGCTGCTCTTCCCTGCTAGAGATCTTTACTTTCCTTCTGATTTGAGTTACTGAAAGCTATGTCAAAGTTGTTTACCAGCTCTGCTTCACGAGCACGTGTTGACTTGCCTTGAGAATCAGAGGATAAGGTTTTCACCTGACTGTTGGGTGGTGCTATTGGAATAAAGGCCTTCTTACCAGTGTCTTTGTGTGTTTCAATCACTTCAGTGGTTCTGGAGCAGCAAGCCTGCTTTCCTGAGTTCTGCTCCACTCCATGCACCAGTTTGGACCTAGAATGAATGCAGCTGGGGCTAGAAGGCAGCTGGAGCAGAGCTTTGCTAGACGGCTGTGTCGGAAGGCATGTTGCCCCGGCCCAGACGGTGCCCAGCCTGGGAGACGCCATGGAGGTGCAAGGAGTATCAGCAAATGCGACAAGTGCTGGAGCCAAGACAAACTGGAGCACAGATCCCGCTGGGCTGCCCAAGAAGGCAGCAGCAGGGCAAGGAGAAGGCGGTGGCGGTTCCAGGCTCTGCACGCCCAAGAGTCTAAGATGCGAGTGATAGGCTTTCCCGCAGCACCCGAGAAACCCGCATAGTAGCTGCCAAAGGTCTCTGAGCCTGCCTGCTGCCTGAGCCGGTTGTGGTGGCGCACGCCGGTAGGACTTGCTGAAGGAGCTCTAAAATTGCTTATGCAGAGTATAGAACAGGTGCCTTTACAAAGGGTAGATTATGATAAACCTATACAATTATTAGTGTTAACATCTCATTTTACACCAACTGGAGTTTTTTGGCAATCTGGACCTATTATGTGGGTACATATGCCTGTTTCTCCTTCTTGTGTTGTTATTCCATATTATGAGTTACTTCTGCAATTGCTTTGGAAAGCTAGGAAAATGACTATACAAATCTTTGGCAAATTTCCAGACAAAATTGTACTTCCTTATGATAAAGATCAATTGTTACATTTACAGCAATATAATGATGATTGGACTCTATATTTATTACCAACTGATGGTATGATTGATAGCCATTATCCCCAACATTCATTGCTAAGTTTCTTTAAAAATCATCCTGTTATCTTTCCACGGATAGTAAAATCTAGGCCTCTGGTGGGATCTCGAACAGTTTTTACAGAAGGTTCCCCAAAAGGAAATGCTGTGGTAGTTTCTTAAGGTCTAGTAACCCAAACACCTGTTGGCAATGTCTCTGCTTAAGCAGCTAGTTCGTTCGTTCTTTTTTCTTTTCCTTTTTTCTTTTTCCCACCTTTGGGGGAAAAAGATATTCTTGGTTGTTCTTTCAGAAACTGTGGTCTGAGCGACTGCTGGGATGACCACTCCAGTGCTGCCTTGTTGGTTCCGGTACCAGCCATCATACCACTGCCAATTACCAAAAAGATTAAGCAGACTGATCTCAGACCCTCAGATCTCAAGAGAAAAGAGATTTTGGAGTGACAGCTGTGGCAGTTGCTGTCATTGCCATGTCTGCTGCTGCAGCCATGTTCGCCGGACTGGCACTGGCACAAGCATCGTTGGTGTCAGACACCGTGGATAAACTGGTGAGACAAATCAATGATGCTCTCCAGACTCAGAATGCCCTGAATGTCCACATTAAATTTGGACTTTTGAATTTAAATCAACAGACTGCCCTATTGTAGGAGCAGGTGGACTTATGGCTTGTACAACAAATGTCTTGTTCACACTTATCAATCCATTTGTGTGACACCTGTTAATATTGCTAATGCCTCTCATGTGGTCAAACAGCTCAATGGTTACTTGAATAGCCCTTGGAATGTTACAATTAGCACACCAGATTGTCAATACCTGTGTGCCCCCTGTTTTAGCCAAAGGGTTGGTAGACTACCATAGCCCAAATGGGAGGCTGGGTCCAGTGGTGATTGGGGACCCTCTTGCTGGCAATCTTCATGCCTGTTGCCATGGGCATTCGTCTCTGAATTCTGTGTAAGAACAGACAATCCATGAGAACACAGCATATGGTCACTTAGCAAGTCCTTCTGAGCCTGTTGGCCAGTAACTCAGATGTACCCCAGGTTTGGTTGCAAATACTGCACAAACAATGAAGACAAACTGCAAGTAGAGAAAAAACTGTAATTTTTGAACACTACAGAAGATCTAAATACAACATATTTATTTTATAATGCATATAACTATATAATCTCATTAACATGATATAGAAAATATTAGCAGTCACTTTTAGGTTTGATAGAACACTTAGACTTTTCCATGTCTGTCTGACTCTAGCTCACTAGTGCAGGCTGGATGCTGACCCTCTCAAGTACTTTGTCAGGTATACAAAAGACAGGACTAACTGGTTTAATCTTTTCTTCTCCCAGAAGTGGAAAATCCAAATAAGACATGAAATGCCAAATAAGGTATGAAATGGATCCACCATACCTTCAGGTCTGTGGGCAAAGCCTCCAGTCTCCTCATCTTGACATGCTGAGATGAAACTGCGCAGCGTTCTCTGCAGACCAGGCTGCATCTCATGCCCGGCAGGATTCCTGGCGATAACCAGTCAGTGGGCATCAAATGAATCTGACTTATTTGGCTGGTGGCTTTGTGAATGACAACTGCCTTCAGTCGGGCTCAATGGAAGACCCAAGAAGTTAGTGGATGTGTGCTATTCCTGGTGGGTTTTGTCCTCCCTGAAGATAATTGAGATGCTCCAATTGGACTGACAGAGAAAAACTGTGCAGCTTCATCTTAGCATGTCAAGATGATGACTTTTTTTTTTTATAGCACACTGGGTTGGGTTGAGAAAGGAACCTACCTAATATCATCTTTAGCAACCATTTTAACACAGAAGTCAAACTTCCAAATGCCAAAAGATAGTAACAAGGGAAATAACAGCAAAACTCAAGCATATTTTCTATAGATTAGAATCTCAAAAGAAAGGTGAATCTGTGGAAGTCACAGTTGATTTTATAATTTTGTTTGTGAAATCCTACTGGTTGACTGCCAAAACTATTTTCAAAAAGAAACCAAATTAGACCCCTGATATATAACACTTTAGATCTTCATCATATTTTAGTATTTCTTAAATATATTATGCATTATAAATATGACATATAACTTAAATATTACATTCCTAATTAACTTTCAAATATTACAATTGTTTTTACACTTAAAGAAGCAATAAAAATACAATTTCAAGCTAAAATTTAAGTATTTTAATTTCTCATTTGAATAACACTAACCAATACATATGACCTGACAGTGGATTGGTACTATTTACATTGTTGCTCCTTAAACATTTCTCATGGCTATTTGCTTGTTTTCAACAATTATTTGATGGAGATAGATTTGAAGTGCTCTAGAATACTAAGGGTTTTGCTGATTCTATCATAATTACATTTAAACTTAGTGAATTCTGTGACATACAGAAGTGCACCTCTTTACCAGTAGAGGTAACTTGTCTTAGAGAAGTCTTTGAATTAAATTGCAATAAGGGACTACTTATTGTTATGCTTCTTGTATCTGTAGTGACACCTTTGCTGTCATTATCAGTTCTCTAGAACTAAGGAGAAGAGAGCATACTTATGTGTGGCAGGAGGGGCAATTTTTTAAAGTAAGCAGTATGGATATAGAAGATGCCAAGAACAATGGGCAGAAACTGGTTATTTATAAAAACTCTTTAGACAAGGAAACAAGAAGACTGGACAAGAAATTCACGGAAAATATAATAAAAATAAAATCATCAAGTAAATTGAATTGATTATGGTAAAGCCTAATTTTCAGGTCTGGAGTTAAAATATATTGTGCTTTTATTAAATTATTAAATCCACTATACCTAATGATACACTTAAAAACCGAGGTAATTTTAGTTTCTATTATTTGAAGCTAGAGAAATATACATAGATAATGGTCCTCGATATCTTGAACTTTCACTTCTATATTCAAAGCAATATTTCTAGTAGTGAAGCTTTTTTATTACTATTTTTTTTTAATCTTGTGATATTCTTTAAAATATTTTTATTAATATTTTGGGAATTTCATACAAAGGTCTTTGAACATATTTACCCTTAACTTCTCTCCCTAATTCTTCCCAGATTTACTTCCATACCCTATCTCCCTACCTCATGTCCTTTTTGTTTATTTTTCATAACCAGTGTACTCCGTTTTGAGTTTCACATATACTCCTTAGTGTGGGACCATCCCTAGAGTTTGGCTGACTTACCAGGACCCATGACATTAGGGAAAATTGACTCTCACTTCCCAGAAGCCATCAACTGTCCGAAAGTGTATGAGCCCTTCCCATACTGTCTGGCTAGATCTTGTGCTGGTCTTGTTCAACCACAGCTGCTGTGAGTTTGTGAGCACCATTGTCCTATCATGTTCAACATCTGCATTCACTCCAGTCCTCCCCAACTTTGGTTCTAATATTTTTTCTGCACTCTCTTCTACAATGGTCCCCTAGCCTTAAGGAGGTGTATGGTACAGATGTCCCATTTGTGTCAGAACACTCTACTGACATTTTAACCACTTCACTTTAACTCCGCTTACCACCATCCACTGAACAGAGAAACTTATCTGATGAATTCTGCGAGTGACACCAACTGATGGGTATAAAGATGTAAACAGGTAGTTGAGAGTGAAATCTGAGCCAACCAATATTTCTAAGAATCTGGTGAATTTTATCAGGTTTAAAGTCTCTTGGAGTCTCAAAAGTGAAATTGAGTGTGTCTATAGGATACATTAGCAAGTCCTCTCAGATTGTTGAAGTAATCTCTTTGCATTCTTTGAGTGAGTCTATTCACTTTTAAGGATTATCGTATTTACAGGATACCGATTAATATTCATGAAAATGTACCTATGTGGTAGTAATGGTGCATACAAAGTTGTATATACCATTCAGAATATTTCATAATATGGACATATTACATAAAAAAAACTTAGTACACAGACTGTAGTTTGTGAAAAAATGTTAAAAAACCAAGTCATCAACACCAGTATTCATATTTGTGCCTCATATTCTTACATGTATCACCTTTTAGTCTAGAATACATGGACTCACATATTATATTCATTTGTATCACTATCAAATATATTTTTCTATATAACATGATGCTTTTACCTTCAATAATGGAAAAATCCTATGTTGATAGAGAGATTCTTTGCTAGCTACTCATCTAGTGTAAGATTAATATTTAGAATTTATATAAAATTCAAAAAAATGACAAATTATCTGAAAACATAATCCTGAAAAGAAGTACAAATTGCATGCAAATAGATGAAAAAATCCATTGCTAACAAAGTGCAAATCAAGGAAATATCATTGTATCATATTAAGAATAGTAATTACTAAACAAATATGGTGATAACATTTTGATCAAGAAGTGGAGACAAAGAAATTTTTAGAAAATTTTCATGAGAATAAGATAGTATAGTGGCTATGAAAATAGATATGATTATGAAAAGTATATAAAAATATAAAAGATGAAAGCCAGCCCCACACAATGGTGGACAACTTTAACTCCATTGTTTAGGAGAAATGACACATTTGAAGACATATTTATCCACATAAATAGATACTGCCTCAAAATATTCCTAAAAGCAGAACAACCTTAATATATATTCTCATAGTTGTAGATAATTACCCAAAGAGGGAAGTCATCATATGAAAAATACTTCCATGCCTATTTTGATTAGAGCTAGTCACAACAGTCAAGACATAACATCTGCCCATTCACACATAAATAGATGAATGGAGTGGATAAATACAATGTTAAAAACACAAAGCAGAGCATTTTTACATTACTAAGCACAAAATGAAATAAACAATTTCTAAAAAAATGGCTGGACATTTTGCTAAGTGAAACAAGCTAAACTCAGAATGAATAGTGCCTCATAATGCAAACAAAAAAGAAATTAGGACAAGTAAGGCAGACAGCACATTAGCAGGGTCTGTGTTCGTGAAGATGGACCAAAAGTAGAAGGGTGCATGAACATCAATTCACATATGTACAGAAATTCCATTAATATATTTAATATGAGTTTTAAATGAATGCTTCAAACACTACTCGGTGATTTCTGAAGGAATCGATAAAGAAATGAATACTATTGATCTGAACAAAATGGGTGAGAAGAATATTCACACAATACTTTCAAATTTTAAGTCAAATGTATTAGTGGTTATAAAAGAGTAAAAAGCTAAAAAGATTCATAAATATATTTACAAAATCTGTAAAATCAATGTTAATTTGTATGTGAATTAATACTGAAGAGTGACTTTCTGTGAAAATCTATGCAAGATGCATCTCATACACATACCTGTGTATCAATTACAGCTGTGCAGAAAACTGGTTTGAGTCATGGCTTTCAACATTAAAGCCACTCTTGCCACACATTCAGTATACTTATTATGAACACATCGTTCCCTCCAAACCTTCTTACCAAGTGTCTGTCTGTAACTAAGGTGGAAAAGTAACTTCGGTAGGCTAAATTTGCTTTCAAATACAGAGAATCTGAAATGTTTCTATTGCCGCTTGGTCCAAGTTTACACGGTGAATTCAGGCGGCTGAAAATCGGTGCCTGCACTTTTGCCTACAGTGGTGCTCTTTAGAAGGCTGAGTAATAGGAGCAGGCGTATTCCCTACCAGCTGGTGAGTGAAGAAAGTAACACAAACTCTTAAGCAAACTATTCACCCAAAAGTAGGGAGATTGTGTCACAGTCAACAACAAAAGTAAAAGTGAATAACTAAGTGCAGTAATCTATCACAGAATGAGAAGTATCACATGCTGTCACCCTCAGGTCGTATCCAGAAAGGGGGGTCTTATAAGGGAAAGACTATAAGGAAGGAGAGGAAAGGCTAATCAATGGGTTCATCTGTACTACCTCATAGTTCCATGGCAGTTGTGAGAGGCTCTGTTCTGGTATGGTACAATATGATGCCTACAGATAACGAAGGAAGACACATTCCAAAAAAGCTATTATAATGAATTCTATATATTTTCACTATAAAGAAATGATGTTTGAGAAGACAGCTATGAAACCCCAATTAATTATTCATATATATGAATGTAATGAAACATCAAATCTCTCTTGTAATTTTATGTTTTATGTGACATTGAATATTAATTTCAATTTCTAAACACTGAGAAACAATTAAAATGTATCTGTAAGTTCTGGAAATGCCTTTATATCTATCTCGGCAGAAAAATATACTTAAATTTTCCTTTTGAAGTCTGATGTTAGTAGATCATGGAACATATTTTATTTCATTGGAGAAAACAGCCCTAGAAAGGAATCCTAGGACACTGAGCTTTGGTTTTCTGAATTCACTTGTGCTGTATCACAGAAGTAGAAATACATCACCATTCAGAGTACTGAACCATAGTGTTGTTTTATTTCTCAGCAGTGATCACTGAGAATAGTTCTAGACTGACCCTGAAACTTTATAGGAGGAAAGACCTGGCAGCTCTGAACAACAATTTCTATTTATCCATTTCTGGAGCCATGAAATGTATTTTAACCAAGTAGGTGAGTATTGTGTAAGCTGGTCATGACATGACTATTGCACACACAAACTCACTTAGCAAAGGTTAATCACAGAAGAGCAGCTCAAGATCAGCCCTGCACACTTTCTGGCGTGGGTACAGGAGTTTCTCCTGAGGCCTCTCATTATTTGTAAAGCCCTAAGTTGATGGTTGCTGGGGCAGAGGGTGTCATTGTTCTTTAGAAGTGTGGCTTTAGATAGGTTGCCTACGCCTCAGTGACAGGTCCTCAACTATATGCACGCAGACTGTACTCATTGGACTTAGTAGATTATATAACAGATGAAAAGAAGAAAGGAAGGAAGGGAGGGAGAAAGGAAGGATGAAACAAAGGAAGGAGTGAAGGAAAGATCGAAGGGCAGACAGACATTAAGTTTGGAAATAGGGATGTGATGGGGTTTCTATTGGTAATTAAAAGGGGGAAGTGATGGAAATATAATAAAGATACATGGCATCCATGTTTTCAGTTTTCAAATAAATTAAAGTGTAAAATCAAAATTACTTCAATTGAACAAATTATTACCTCCTGTGCAACCAGATAGCCTCCTGAAGTTAAAGTAAGTGAATGTTATTGCTGTCTGTAGAATATATAAACTTCAGAAATGAATACAGTGAATTCTCATTCTTAATAACTTTTCTTTTTAAAGTAGATTGTCAGTGTGTAAGAGTGCACAGTGTAAGTCTCTCTTAGTGTCCGCCTTGTTGTCTAAGTTCTCTGGGATTGTGGTTTGTAGGCTGGTTTTTCTTTGCTTTATGTTTAAAAACCACCTATGAGTGAGTACATGTGATAATTGTCTTTCTATGTCTGGGTTACCTCACTCAAAATAATGTTTTCTAGCTCCATCTATTTTCCTGCAAAATTCAAGCTGTCAATTTTTTTCTGCTGTGTGCTACATTGTGTAAATGTACCACATTTTTCTTATTCATTCTTCAATCGAGGGGCATTTAGGTTGTTTCCAGGCTCTGGCTGTGACAAACAAAGCTGATATGAACATAGTTGAGCACATGTCCTTGTGGCACAATTGAGCATTCTTTGGATATATACCCAAAAGTGGTATTATTGGGTCTTGAGGAGGGTTGTTTCCTAATTTTCTGAGAAATCGCCACACTGACATCCAAAGGGGTTGTATCAGCTTGCATTCCCACCAGCAATGCAGAAGTGTTCCCTTCATGGGAAGTAGAAAGTAGAAAAAGACAAGATCTCCTATGTAATTGGGAGCATGGGGTCCTTGGGGAAGGATTGAAAGGGGGGGGAGCTGACAGGCAGAGAGGGGAGCAGAGAATAATGTAGAGATCGATAAATATCAATAAAAAAATTTTAAAAAGAGTGTACAGTGAAGTGTAGTATAAACACGTGTTTCCTAAATATAGATGCTGCTTAGGAAGCAGTTATAAAAAGACATAACTTACATTTAACACTCAGAAGAGGAGGTGGTGGTGATTAGCACTGATTAGCTGATAGTAAAAACACCATCCTTCACCATAACTCCTACGTTAAAACCTGGAAAAAGCAAAAACTGTACATGTGCACACAGATGCAAAGTTTCAGAGTGTTCCTGAAGACTTCTTCTAGATTCCTACTTTATGTCTCCCATCAATATTAAACACCCTCAAGGGTGGCCCACTTCTTTGCAGTCCTGGATATCATATACTTACTTAAAGGGCACTTTAAAGTAAGTTGATCCTACCATAAAAATTTAACCCTGCTATTCCTTGCACATGCTAGTTTATTATTTTTTTGAAAAAGCAAAACTTTAAGGGATTAATTTTAAATAATTTATTAAAAGTGATTTCAGCAAGCAGCAACTGTGTGTCCCAAACTGCACTGCTGTGACTTTATCAGGCATTGACAGTTGTAATATGACTGCCCTGATCTTTGACAAACACAAAGGAATTGATAAAGAGTGACAGATGAATTCACAGATCTCCATATATGGAGAAATTGTGTCTTAAAATTGATGAAGAATTAAATGTCAGAGTGGTTAATATTCTTGATGAGCACTAAATACAAACAGGACAAAAAGAAAAATTGGAGAATTAGTCACCTTAATTCCACTAACATACATGAATCAATAGATTTATTTTAAAATGATTCTTTATAAAACAATGGTGTTCAATTCTACTTTTGCTCTGTGCTTACAAAAGCACTTCTTGAGGAGCTGGAAAGGCGGTGGCTTGATGGTTAAGAGCATTTTTTTTTTTCTGGCTGAAGACCTGGGTTCAGTTCTCAGCACCACAAGGTGCCTTACAACTGCTGTTAATTCATGTTTGAGGAAATCTGACATTGTCCTCAAGTACCCAGTACACACACATACATACAGATAAAAAAAATTACATATATAAAATAAAAATAAATCTTAGAAAATATAACTCTTGAAATGTTAAGTTTCACCTTCAGGAAAAGTAAGGCATAGAATATAATGGGTCATTGAATGGCAACTGTGAAGACAGAGATTTATTGACCTTAATAGACAGCAACATAGACACATATTTTCACTACAAAAAAGACACAAAGGAGAAAAATTTGAAACCTGCCTGACACAATATTATTTAACAAAATTCGTATTTCGATATATATATTTATAGATAGAATCCAGAGCTACATATATTCAGCGGATGCATGTGCTTCTGAGAGTTCTACTAGACCAATTGGCATATTCACCTCTAAAGGACATGAAAATGAAAAGGGGCTTTAAAATAATGATGAACACATAATAACAAATTGCAAATTAATATATAAAGTGTTTAGTGATCATGCTTCTGTCAAATCTGTGACACTAACATAAAAAATAAAAATATTAAAATTTAAAACCTACTAGCTCATGTCAGCTGTCTCTGTGGGTTTCCCCAGCATAATCTTGACACATTTGCTCATATAATTCCTCCTCCCTCTCTTCGACTGGACTCCTGGAGCTCAGCCCAGTGCTTAGCTATGGATTTCTATATCTGCTTATATCATTACTCGATGAAGATTCTATAATGACAATTAGGATCATCAGTCTGATTACTGGCAAAGGTCAGTTGAGGCACCCTCTCCTGTATTGTTTGGAGTCTTAACTGGGGTCATCCTTGTGAATTCCTGGGAATTTCCCTAGCACCAGGTTTCTCCCTAACCCCATAATGGTTCCCTCTATCAAGATAGAATCTCTTTTCTTTCTCTCCCTCTCTGTCCCTCCGCCAACTCAACCATCCATTTCCTTTATGTTGTTCAAGTCTACTTCCTTTTTCCCCCTCACTCCCCTCTTCTCACCCTCCCAATTTTCTAAGATCTTATCTATTTCCCTTTCCCAGGGGATTCCATGCATGTCTCTCTTAGGATCCTTCTTGTTACCTAGATTCTCAGAGGTTGTAAATTGTAGCCTGGTTATCCTTTTCTTTATGTCTAATATCCACTAAAGAGTGCGTATATACCATGTTTGTCTTTCTGGGTCTGAGTTACCTCACTCAGGATGGATTTTTTTTCTAGTTTTATCCATTTGCCTACAAATTTCAATATGTCATTGTTTTTTTACTACTGACTAATTTTACATTGTGTAAATGTACCACATTTTCCTTATCCATTCTTTGGTTGGAGGGTTGTTTCCAGGCTCTGGATATTATGAATAATGCTGCTATGAATATAGATGATAAAATGTCTTTGTGGTATTGATGTGCACCTTTGGGTATGTGCCCAAGACTGGTATTGCTGTGTCTTGAGGTGGATTGATTCCCAATTTTCTGAGAAACTGCCCTACTGATATCCAAAGTGACCCGAGCTAGTGGGAGCATACTGTCTGTACTGAGAGCTGGGTAACTCTCATAGGACTGGACTAGTCCCTCTGAATGTGGGTGACAAGTATGTAACTTGGGTAGTCTGTGGGGCTACTGACAGTGACACCAGAGTTTATTCTCAGTGCCTGAACTGACTTTTTAAAGCCAAATCCATAGGGAGGGATACCTTGCTCAAGCTCAGTACAGTGGGGAAGGTCTTGGTCCTGCCTCAACTTGAAATGCCAGACTTTGTTGACTCCCCATTGGAAGTTTAATCCTTTCTGAGGAGTGAATGGAGTTTTGGGGGGAAGGTGAGGGTGAATGGGAGGGCAGAAGGAGGGAGAACTGTGGTTGGTATGTAAAATGAAAAAAAGAAAACTTTTAAATAAAATAATATAAAAAGTTAAACCTAGTTAATTGTCTTCTACAATAGTAACATGTAATATTAAGGTTAAAAGTGATCTTAACCTGCTATATTTGAATTCTCTAGAGAACTCATATTACTCTTAATGTGTGTCATATAGAAATGATTAGTTCTAGTATTTTTTTTTTTTGGATATTAAAACTGCATCTTCCTAAATGCTTGCTTCCTTCCTGGCATAGATGTTGACACTCTATCACAATGGTAAAAGTGACTTAGACATTTAATATCCCTTTAAACTAAAGCCTCTCTAAACTGGGCAATTTAATTAACAGATAATTAAATACCAAATATGAGAACTTTGGGGACTAACACATTGAAGCTTTATCAGGATGAAAGATGTTTACATGTTCCACAGAGATTCCTCTCCAACTGAATGAAACTGGGAATTGCAAGCAAAGCAAAGCAAGAGTCAGCTGATAACAAGCTGTTCATTAAAGCATTAGCTTCCCTGAGGTTAAAAAAAAAATGTCAAAACCTCTTGTCTCACACAGCCATAGAAAAATAATTACAGAGCAAAAAGAATGTTGCTTGCCTTTGTAATAAGAGGCAAAATTACTATAAATAATATACATGGTATGTAGAAGATTTACATTTCCAACCATTTTATTTTACAGCATTTTATTCTATGGATTTTATCGTTATTAATTGTCTTTGTTGAAACAGTCTTAGAAACTTTCACAATTTTCTCCTCCTTTTATCCCAATGAACAACATGGATTATTTGTATATTTATCTTTTCCAAAGGGGAAACATCTCTTAGAATATAGTGTTAAAGTTCAGAAGACAGTAACAAGACAAGAAATATTATTCAGCTTTTTATGGTAAATTAATTATAACTCAATCTTTATTAATGTTTCAATGGAGTAAAAAAACCCTATGGTTTATCTGTATGAGCCTTCTGTAATATTTCAGTAGACAGAGAAATAAAGCTCTAGGGTATTAAGGAATTTGTCAATATTATATAATAATCATAATAAATAACATTAAAATTCTCCTTGTTTCTTAATATAAAATATGAAAGCTAACTGGGTAGCTATAGATTCACGTCACTCAGTTCTATGTTTTATCATGGATACTGTTTGGTTGGGAGAGAACAATCTTGAATAATAATTTTTTATTTAAATTTTGTCTTTTTTTACACACTACACATGGCTTTGGCAAATCTCTGAACCTTCTTATCCATTTGACATGAAGATAAGAGTCATCATATGTAGTCCCTATTCATATGACTGCCTAGAATATTAAATGAAACAACTGATTTATTTTCTTTTATTCTTATGATTGTAATGTAACTACATTTTCCCTTCCCTTTCTTCCCTCCAAACACTCCTATATACCCCTCCTTGGTCCTTTTAAAATTCAAGACTTCCATTTTCATTAAATTTTGTTGCATGTATCTATCTTGCATATATTTATCTATCTATCCTATCTATTTAAATATCTATCTATCTTATCCATAATGTTACTCATATGTATGTTTTCAGGGCTGACCATGTGGTATTGCATAAACAATCGGCAGGGTTTTTTTTTTTTTTTTTTTGGGTGAGGCCTGGTTGACTTTTCTCCATCCTCTCTGGCTATCTAGACTGCCATCTTTGTTCAGTTCATGTTTGAGACAATTCATTAAAACAATCAAGAAGGGGCTGGAGAGATGGCTCAGTGGTTAAGAGCATTGCCTGCTCTTCCAAAGGTTCTGAGTTCAATTCCCAGCAACAACATGGTGGCTCACAACCATCTGTAATGAGGTCTGGTGCCCTCTTCTGACCTGCAGACATACACACAGACAGAATATTGTATACATAATAAATAAATATTTAAAAAGATCAAGAAAAGCTTCAAATTTATTAGATTACTTATTTTACCAGATTAACCTTTTCAGAAAATATTGGAATCCAAATCTCTAGCCTAAATGCTAATACACACATTTGTACAGTTTCTGCAGTTAAGTAGATGTGTCCTGATTCTAACGAATATATAACTGTTTAGTGAATTCAATATTTAGCCTTTATCTTCTTTTTCCTCTATCCCTTGCCCAATGGTTACTTTTGAATATATTTAATGTGACTAAGAATTTCTCTACTTTATTATAGCCCAGTCAGCTCAACATTTTATAAATGCTGGAGTTTCTCACACTTAAAATATTACATTATAATACATACCTCTGCCTCCAAAAGCTTGACTTTAAAAATCTTATTTTATATTCAACACAACAGTGTCTCTTTCCATCTCACCCCAATACTCCTCAATATCTGTTCTTTTTAGAATTCATAATCATTTTCTAGCTTATTTTTTTTTGTCAAACCCTCTGTTTATTACCACTCGACACATACACAAATTTTTTTTCACATTTCTATCGCTGGGTATTTGATGAATGTTCAATCTGCTGCTGAGAATTGTTTTCATTTTAAAAGGACAACATTTCAAATTTTGCCATGTAACCTTTTAGAATAAATAGCTAGGAATCCTGAGAAAACACTTTGCTGCTTAATGACCACTCCATATTCAAGGAATCATCTTCTGAAAGGTCAAACAAAAGGAAGATGTGGTCTTTTTCTTACTAAAAGTAAAATCGTCGTCCTTGAGTCTTAGGCCTAGGAACATGATCCACTTTGCTCCCAGATGAAATTACTACTGATGACCTCCAGGAGGTGGAGCATAATTCTGAATGAACTGAGTCCAACCCCTGGTCTCAGAACATGAATGGAGCCTCTGACTGGACAATGTTTCTCTTTTCAACTTGTTAAACTTCAGGCTAAGCTTTAGAATACAATGACTTACAACGTCATAATAAGAGTCAATGTATATTGAAAAACGAACAGCATTTGAATAAAGTTTACTTCATTAAACCATAATTTACAAACATAGTTTACAGTAGCAAGAGTTCAATAGTTAAGAAAACTTGGCACAAGGGGAAAAATGTTTCTACAGAAATGCTGCTAATTAGTAAACCTACTTGTGATTTTAATTTGCATCTGGTCTGCATTCAATATGTTTAGAAGTCATGAGTATTTATGTTATCATTCATATATGACCACAGTTACATTTTTACATGTATATATGTTTACGTGTATGATTTTAAGTATATGTCATGGGCTTATGTACCTTAACCTTAGGAAGGGTCAAGGTAACACGTACTTCTGAAATCCCTGCTTTAATTAGCAATATCCTTTTTCTCTCTAAATTACCGAAACAATTGGCAAACAAGATAGCTTCAATATAATCACATGTATTAACCATCATGTGGAGCTGGGAAAATAAGGATAGGTTAATTAGGGAATTCAAAAAATCTTAAAGAATGGATACTCAGCCCAAAAATATTTAGGGCTATATATATGTTAGAGACAGAATAAAATAACATGATATTACAAAGGCTGAGAAAAGGAAAATAAACCAACCCTCTAGTAATTATTTAATGTCTTTGAACTTTAGTTTACATGAATATAGATGTGAGAAAATTCTTTTCCCTTTGAATAAGTGGTAATAAAACCACTTAACAACAAAATTAGCTTTATATATACTATATCTTGCTGAATATTTTACCTGTGATTGCTGAGGGAGCTCCTTCTGCTCTTTCAGCCAATAGCTGCTGAGATACCAGCCCACTGGGCGTGGTCTCTTTCTCTTTAAAAAGCAGCAGCAGCCCTCTGCTCGCTCTCTATCTCCAGTGACTAGACTCCTTTCCTTGCTGTCGTGTATGACGGTGTTCTGCAAGTTTTTTCCCCCTCAAATGAATAAACCTTTGAATCCAAACTGGTGTGGGATTGTTTCGTGCTTTAGCCAAGGCAATTTCTGATTGGTTTATTACAGAGCTTCATGACTAATAGCTAGGCAGGAAGAGGTTAGTCGGGACTTCCTGGGACAGAGAGGCTTCCGGGAAGAATAAAGGCAGAGTTTCCAGCCAGACACAGAGGAAGCAGGATGGGAAGTATGGAGTAAAGGTTACCAAACCATGAAAAAATAATGTATACTAAAATATAGGATGTAAGTTAAGTTATAATAACTAGTTAGGAACAAGCCTAAGCTAAGGTTGAGCTTTCATAATTAATAAGTCTCCATGTCATTTTTTTGTGAGGTGATACCAAAACAAAAAATCCATCTATAATTTCCCAGTTTCACTTTCTTTTGCCAGAATATATACAGAAAATGTTATTGGATGCTCCTAAATTTTGCATCTGTTTACAATTTTGCCCTGGTAATTTTTTGTTAATTGCCCCCATCACATTGCCTCTAAGCAAAGCCTGCAGAACACTTTTTTTGTTTCATGATAGATGTAGAGGGACCCAGCTCATTGGAGGATGTGCCATCCCTGGGCATGTAATTCTAGGTGTTCAAAGAAAGCAGACTGAGCAGGCCAGTAATCAGCATTCCTTCAGAGTGTCTTCTTCAGATTTTGAGTTTCTGTACTATGCTCCCTCAGTGCATGAACTGTAAATGATAAGATAAATAACTCTTATGTCCCAAAATTGCTGTTGGGTAATATCTTTATCACAGCAATAGAAAATAAACTCAGACAATTATCTCAGTTTAAATATATTCAACTGTTATATATTCAACTGTCACAGAATCCTGGCACAAACTAGTATAGCATAAAGCAGCAAAGTGTTAAACACACACACACACACACACACACACACACACACACAGAATATATTACACTAATATTTCAGGACCCAAGTCAGGCAGTATACCCCATTGTCTTACAGGAGCTTGCCACTTACATTCCACTAGTCTGTTTCTTTATCTGCAATGAGGCCTAGTGGCATTCTTAGAAATGGACAGTAGTTTTAACATGAAGGTTAAACTGATGTACACAAATATTCAAACTCACAATCAATTGCATGCGATAAGTATTAATTATTCCTTTGTGACTTCTATGTTTTCTTATGGCCCAGCAAATACTGACACCCACAGGGATTATAGTTACCTCAGTCAACCTCATTGTACCCATTCTTGTGAAAGAAGCCAGATGTACTTTGTAAGGTATCTCACTGGAAACATGTCTTAAACTCTTGTGCACTTGGGGCTGAGTTAATTGTTATCTGAATTTCCCCCCCCCCAAATTTTTGTTGTGTTTAAATATGACTGAAATAAAATGATCTGGGCAAGACTCTAGAAATCTTGGTTATGATAAAATTGGATTGACCCAAGTTTCATTCTTGTCTCTTTGTGGATCTTTTTCTCCCTGCCTGATGTAAAGCCTGCAGGGGAATCACCACAGTTTATAATTTACTGAATATAATAATATACATAAAAACAACTTGATTAAAAATAGCACTTATTTTAATCAAAGGATGACTGCAGCCACCAATGTCTATATTCAGAAGGAAATCTAATCAAGGATTAAGGAATAGAAAGAAATAGGGGAAAAACTTAAAATTAATTAGGAAGGAGAAAGAATAGTTGAGGACCACTAAGTAACTGAAAGAAAATAGTATAAAGAGAACCCCAGGAATGCACAACTAATTCCTTTACATTATCTGCATTTTATATACTTAGCCTAAAATTTAGTTCTCTTATTTTAAACTTTTAAATTTAACTGGCTAATAAATGTAGAAAAAAGACAGTGGGAACACAAAAGTCATAAAGGACAAGACATAGGCATAAGTTATTCAGGACAAATTTTCATATGGGGTTTTCCATCAAAGAAAAAGGCAATTGAAAATTGAATGAAGAGTAAATGTTATAAGAAAGACACATCACCAAAGGTAATTGCTAAGTGAAATTGTGCAAATGTTGAAACCTTCCAGAGGAGTTCAAGCTTTTAACACTCCTTTGTATCATTATGAATCATTTGGGAAGAAATTACCTTCAAACTGGAAGAATGAATAGACAATGCTTTCATTGGAGGAAATGGTGAAAGCATTCTGACTTTGAAAATCAATATGCTTTCTTCCACAACTGTTTTTAAGTTCCTATCTAAAAGGATGTGTCATCCTGGCTTCACTCAGGCCCTCTGCTCAGTGCCTGCGTTGCATGGATGAATGAGGACAGGGAGAAACAGCCACTGAGGTGGCATTGCTGTAATCTTAGCACCACAAATCCCATAAGTCAATGCTGCTGCCAGCAATGCTACTCCACTTCTTTTTAGATTAAGCCACATTCTAGCTGAACTAATCCATACATCCTGATCTTCCAAATTCTGCTTCCTGCTTAGTAAACTTTTTCCTTTTCTATTTTCACCAAATAAAGAAACAAACAAACCACAATCACGGCAGAGTGCACTTCAGCTACTACTATGACACCCATCATATACTGCCTGCAGTAGACTAGAATTCTTACTAACCACATACAGTCCCTAATCATGAGCATCAATGTGAACCAGGCCCACCCACTCTTATCTGCTCACTCAGTTCATAAGAAACCTGTACTCTCTTACATGATCACCTTTCTTCCTTATTACTCTTAAAATATTTAAAACAAACATTTTTTTCTTTCCAAAAATCATGATAGAACAATCTATATTATAACTATTTTCCTCCTTCCATTTCTTATTTCTGCCCCTCAATTTGTTTTTAATAGCAAACACACATTTTATTGGGTAGTATGTGATGTTTCGTTCTTTATTTATTTTACATACCAACCCCAATTCCCACTCCCACCCACTTTCCTCCTTCCATTCCACCATCCATTCATCAGAGAGGTTAAGCCTCTCTTGGGGAGTAAACAAAGTATGGTTTATGAAGTTGAGGCAGAACTAAGCCCTACTCCCCCTCTCCTTATCAATACTGAGCAAGGTATCCCATCATAGGAAACGGGCTCCAAAAAGCCAGTTCCGGCACTTGTCCCATTGCCAGGGTGCTGCTCCTTAACAGATAAAGCCACATAACTGTCACCCACATTCAGAGGACCTAGTTTAGCCCCATGCAGGTCTGCCAGCTACCACTGCAAAGTCCACGAGCTCCCATTAGCTTGGTAATCAGTCTCCGTGGTTTTCCCCATCATGAGCCTGATCCTCCCTTGCTCATATTATCCCTCCTACTTTTCTTCGGCTGAACTCCAGGAGCTCAGCCCAGTTGCTTGACTGTGGGTCACTACATTTGCTTCCAACTGTAACTAGATGCAGGTTCTATGATGACAATTAGGGTAGCATGTAACCTGATTAAAGGGGAAGGCCCTTTCAGACACCCTCTCTACTATTGCTAGGAGTCTTGGCTTGTATCATCCTTGTGGATTTCTGAGAATTTCTCTAACACCAAGTTTCTGCCTAACCCCAAATGGCCCCCTCTATCAAGATATCCCTTTCATTGTTCTCCTCTTCCATTCCTCCCCCAAGTTGGCCTTTTTGATCCCTCATGTTCCCGCCCCTCATCCTCTCCATTCTACTCCTCCCATCCCAGTATAGCCAGGAGTTCCTAACTATTGTCCCTTACTGGGCCCCAACATGTGTGTCCCAGTTAGACTCCTCCTTGTTACCTAGCTTCTCTGGGGTGGTGCATTGTAACCTGGTTATCCTTTGCTTTACGTCTAATATCCATGTATGAATGAATACATACAGTGATTGTATTTTTGAGTCTGGGCTACCTCACTCAGGATGATTTTTTTTTCTATTTCCATCCATTTGCCTGCAAAATTTATGTCATTTTTTTTTACCGCTGAGTATATTCCATTGTGTAAATGTACCACAATATTTTATCCATTCTTGGTTGAAGGTCATCTAGGTTGTTTCCAGGTTTAGTCTATTACAAATAATGCTGTTATGAACCTAGTTAAGCAAATATCCTTATGATATGAGTGTGCATCCTTTGAGTATATGCCCAAGAGTTGTATTGCTGGGTCTTGAGGTAGATTGATTCCCAATTTTCTGAGAAACTGCCCTATTATTAGCAAAGTGGCCCGAACTAGTGGGAGATCACTGCCTCTGCACTGACAGATAACTAAACCAGTCAACCTACTGTGCACTAGGGCAGCAGACATTTTTCCTCTAGTTCAGTAATCCAGTTATAGTACTGAGTCTATAAAAAAAATCCATGACAACAACAACAAGAACCCCCTCCTTTACTTTATTATTAGTCTGTTCATTTCTTTTCTCTCTTGGTCTGCATTCTTGTTTACATTCAATGAATCAACATTTTAGATTCCAAATATGAATGAGATCATGTAATACTTTGTTTTCTCATGTCTGGGTTAAAAGAACATTATCCAGTTTAGCATATTACAGATGAGAGGATTGCATTGTGGTTTTTGGCAAAATAGTATGTCATTATGTGTTTATCGCAAGTTAATCATTTCATCCATTAACAGACACAGGTTGAATTCATGTTTTGGTGATTATAAATAGCGATGCCTCTAACACTGTGATTTTCTCTAGTCCATTCTTGTACTTCCTGGTCCTGAAAGATGACATTTCCAAATTCATAACTAAAGGGCCACTCAAACTGATACGCAGAGTATTTCTTCAACTGCTGACTATAAAACCCTTTTAATTTTCTGAGTCTTAACAAAGGGCAACATTGTTTGCCGGTTGCTCTAGTGAACCATTATGAAACAAACAATGCCCTTGTATATGCTTCCATAAATTCTGCTGCCCTCTTTATATGTGCCGGTATGTGTATGTGTCTTTACATCTCCAATCTGATTAGTTCTAATATCCTCAGAAACACTGTCACTGCCATCTTGGAGGAGTCATCTATCATTTTCACCTGGGTTGATGAAATAGTTTTAAAATGGGTTTTCATAGGTATACTTTAAAAATAATCAGTATAAATTTTAAGATTGTATTAGGTTATATAGCTATATCAGTGTGAGCATTCCATATGTCCCTATTACAATCAAAGCACAACACAAGGTTGTTTTGAACCATAGCTCAATCTAGAACATTACTGCTTGACCTCCCACCCCACTGTCTACCATTGTTTTCACTACAACAAGGCCCAAGCATATCTAGCCAGTATCTTTGCTCACCTCTTCCCCTGGGTGGTTTATTACAGTTCGTTAACTGATTTGACCTTTTACCCAGAACTCTTCTCAAGCAATGTGCCACATGAGATATACTGCTTCTATGCACTCTAGAAATTATCTACGGTATGCTCCATTTTAAAATGCTGCTGGATTATTCTTCACAACATCTAATGATAACAGATGTATTTCGTAGACACTCTGAGAGAGGTATCTCTGTTCTACACTGATACGCAGAAGATAATTAATGTATATTGAATAAGTAATTAAATGGCATTAGACTTTTTGCAAATATAAATTCATGTCAATTTCTGAAAGCTTTGTGGACAGCAGCTGGAAAAACTATCCACTGAATCAGTTATATAAAATGCTTTAGTGGCTGTGGCCACTTAATAATACAGTTTGATTGAAGAGCCATATCAAGCAATTTGCACTTTTAGTTATTAATCTGAAAACCAAGAATAAAAGAGAGTTGATGAATCATGCCAGTTATAGAAAATTACTAATTTAATAAGCAACTCATTAAAATTCGCTATGGTGGCTCAGAAGTTTAATGAGCAGAAATTCCCCCTCTAATTTTTCTAAAGCTGTGAGAGACCAGTAAATTAATATGACACTTTAGTAATAGTGATTTTTTTCTTGCTTTTTCTTCATGAGTTATTGGTTCCTTTATTGTCTCACTAATAGCATCCATTGTATGGTGTATTTGACATTGCTAAAACAGTACACAGTATATATTACAACTTCAAGGTTTTATCTCTATAGAAACTACCTCATAGAAGTCCAGTAAATCATATTTGTACCTTTTTAAAAGTTTTGTAAGGTTTTTTTTTCTTTTATATTTTGCTTACGTTTGTGGACTCCATGCTTGCAATGTCCACATTTGCCAGAAGATGGCATGGATCCCCTGGAATGGAAGTTAGAGACAGAGATGTGTTGTCATGTGGATTCAGGGAATCAAATCAAAGTCCTATGGAAAAGCTACTAATCTTCACCACTGAGCCATCTCTCCAGCCCCATATTCATAGATCTTTAAAATGTGTCTATATAAGACAGAACGCTAGGACATCTCTTTCTTTACCATAACACGAAATCCATCTCACCAATTTTTACAATTATAACTAAATCATTATACCATTACACCTCAAAGGAAATATGAAATATTGAGTGTATAGCATTAAGGTCTATCATTAAAATCAAAGTGTCTTACTTGTTATTCTACTTGTAAATTTCTTATTTCTTCCATCTCTTGTCAAGTTTTGAAGATGTTTGAAAGCCCTTGAAGGATGTTTGTGGATGAGAATAGTATTTTCTCAAAATCATATTGTTAAAATAAAGATAGAATTCATTACATAGCTGCAGTCTTTGAGAGTTAGATACATCTCTCCAAGGTTCAGTTTCTCAGTATTCAAAATGTGTGTGTCTATTAAGGAGAATTGTTACATTGTTCAACTTTATCTATTTTCATTAAGTGTATAAAATATCTTGTTTTCTTCCTATTCCAATACCATATATCTGACATAATAATATATTCTTCCAATCAGCAGAAAAAGTATTTATTAGGCATAAATAAACATAATTTCTAATATAATGACAAACACATAGAAATCTCATTATTCAAACACCAGAAATAGAATTGAAACAATCTGTCAGTTTTCATTATCAATATTAGCATAAATGAAACTAAACTGAAAATCTTACGAAACACCCAGTATGTCAATGCTTTAGTTATCTGTCACTATAACGAATACCAGTGACAGACAACTTATGAAATAGGAAACTTGTTTTTTTTTCTCACAGTTTCTGAGGTCCTGTCTCTGGTTGGTAGCTCTGCTGTTCTGACCATTATCCAGTCAGCACATCACATCAGGTAGTGGTTGAGGCAGAGGACAAAGTCTCTGTTCCTGGCCGTGGAGTAAAAGATGAAAAGAAAAAGCTATCCTAACGCAACTATACTCTCCAAAAGCACATCCCCAATGAACCCAGAACCCTATTGTAAGCCACATATCTATAGATCCACCTCCTGCCATCAGTATCAAGTTAGACATCATTCTTACAACTTAGGCCTTTGGCAATGTTTCTAATCTGAATTTTATACTTGAGATTCACAAACAGAGAACCTTGTTATAGCAAAGAGATCTCAAAGCATAGATTTTTTTTTTTAGGGTTCCAGAGAGTTCCTAGTTAAAATGGTTAGAAGGTGGTTTTTGAATAGTAAGATGGTTTGAGAGTAATATATCAGATTTTTTAATAAATGAATTAGATACAGGCAATGTTTTCAGTGTGTCATAGATAATGAGGATAATAATCAATGCTTTAGAGTATTTTATTTTATTTATATTTATTTTGGTTTTTTGTCCAGGAACTATTGCTTGTAGACCAGTCTGGCTTCGAATTCACAGAGATCTGCCTGCCTCTGCCTCCCGAGTGCTGGGATTAAAGGCATGTACCACCATCTCCTGGCACTTTAGAGCATCTTAAGTTGCCAGTGTTTTTTAAATAGTGTGTACATGTTCACATCCCATATGCTTATAAACATTCATCTTCATGTTTGCATTAGATATGTAACATTATTTAATATAATGGAGTTTGGATGATGCTTTCAGATTAAATTACTTGAAGCTGATCCAGATAGGCTTGACTGGATTGTGATACTAGGAATAATATCACACAGGTGAAATGCACTTTAGACTTACATTGTCAAGTTACAATTGATTTACTATGACTTAATTTTATCATAAGTTGAAAAGTCTATATACTTAATGAGAAATATCTTCAATTGCTCCCAGTTTACACAGGAGATCTTGTCTTTTTCTACTTCCCATGTTGATTAGATACATGTATGCCTCTCTTAGGATAATTATTACTGTCTATGTTTGTAGGCTGTTTTCCTTTGCTTTATGTCTAAAAACCATTTATGAGTGAGTACATATGATATTTGTCTTTCTAGACCTGAGTTACCTCACTCAATATGATGCTTTCTAGCTCCATCCATTTGCCTGAAAATTTCAAGTTGTCATTATTTTTTTTTCTTATGTGTAGTACTCCATTGTGTAAATGTACCATATCTTCCTTATTCATTCTTCAGTCAAGGGGCACTTAGGTTGTCTACGGGTTCTAGCTATGACAGTAGTTGAGCACCTGTCCTTGTGGCACGATTGAGCATCCTTTGGGTATAAACCCAAAAGTTGTACTGCTGGGTCTTGAGGAAGGTTGTTTCCTAATTTTCTGAGAAATCGCTATAGTGATATCCAGTGGGGTTGTACCAGTTTGCACACCTACCAGCAATGCAGGAGTTTTCCTTTTACCCAATCCTGTCTACTGCTAAAGTTGTCATCAGTGTTTTTGAACCTGGCAATTCTTACAGATGTAAGATGGAATTTTAGAGTTGTTTTGATTTGCATTTCCCTTATGGCTAAGGATGCTGAACATTTTCTTAAGTGTCTTTCAGTCATTTAAGATTCCTCTGTTGAGAGTTCTCTGTTTAGGTCTATTAATCTGTGTAACAACATGTGACTGTGGCTTATAGCAAGTTTCTGGTGCATCTGTCTTTACTGGAGGCTGCATGATGTCTCTCAACTCTGCCTTCTTTCTCCCAGGATTCAGTTTTGATCCCCCTGCTCCTGTCTTGCTCTGCTCTGCCCTATCACAGGTCAAGGCAACTTCTTTATTCATTAACCAATAAAAGCAACACATATACAGAAGGACCTTCCAAACCACTTTTAGGGCTTTGAAAGTATCGATTTCTGATCTTGGATATTACATGTAAACTACATAACTATAATAAAATTAGTTATATATCTCAAGCTTAATTTTTACTCTATTAATTATCCTTAGTATTATAAATATGTCATATACTCACAGGGGGTGCTTATATTTTCTAAACCTTGACTTAAATTAGTATTTAAATTGAATTCTAACTATAGATTTGATAGCTTTTGTCAATTTGCCACAAACTAGAGTTATCTGATGACAAGAAAACAAAAGCTCAACTGTGGAATCTTTCCGTGAGATTAGCATGTGAGAATGCCTTTGGAATTTTTTTAAAATTTCAAATTAGTGTCGAAGGGCCCTGCCCACTGTGTCTGGTGCCATATCTAGGTTGTTGGGGTTGAACTGTGTAAGGAAAATAGCTGAGCAAGTAAGTGAAGTAGCCTGGTAAGTGGCTTTATTATGATCTTTGTTTCAGTGCCTCAAAGTTCATGCCTTGGCTTTCTTCAGTGATGAAGTATGATGAAAGGGCAAACTTAAATAATGACCTTTCTTTCCATGTTGCTTTTGGTCTTGTGGTTTATCAGAGCAAGAGACAACAATTTAACATGATTTATATATATATATATATATATATATATATATATATATATATATAAATTATTGGGGAAAACAAAATAACAAAACAAAATTACGGGTTACAACTATACAATATACAGGTAGTATATTGTTACACGAAATTATGGAAACATATCACATGTAGGAACATTAATAAGTCAAAAGGACATTATGTAAAGGGAGTAAGACAGGTACAGAAAGACAAATGCATCCTGACCGCACTCATATATAGAATATTAAAATGTTGATATAAATATAGAGAATAGAACAGTGAATACTAGGTAAATAGGTGGGGACAACAAGAAAAGGAGTAAAGAGATGTTAGACAACTGATAAGAATTAAAATAGATGAAGGAAATAAAGTCTGGTGTTCTCTGGCACAGTAGGGGTGACTGCAAGCAATAATAGTAATCCTTGTTTCAAAACAGGTAGAAAAGAAGATTTTAAATGTTCTCTTCACAAAGAAATGATAAATATTTGAAGTTATACAGCAAATACATCCATTGAAATATTATATTACACTCTTGGTATGTATACTTACTTTATGGTGTATGTATGTGTGTGTGAGTGTGTTTGTGTGTGTGTGTGTGTGTGTGTGTGTGTGATGTTCCAGAAACTAGGGTCACTATGGAAATAAATTACACTACAGAATTCAGTGTAAGCTTCTTGAGCTAGGAAAATGAAGACTTTTCTCAAACAATCAGAAATTTCCAACAGACACTAACTAGAGACATTAAGACTTCTTTCTTATTATTATTCCACTGTAAATGCATAGTTTCAGTGTGTTGTTTCTAAGAGCATGTTACAAATGCATTTCTTTCTCAATTCCTCAGTGACAGCTTGATCTCATTTCTTTGGTTGCCTAATTTCTGAAGAAACTGCTGGTTGGCCAAATAAATTCTAAAGGGATGTTTTAATGTGCCAGAATTTATCTTTCAACATTTTTACATTCTTTTACTTAAATTGTATATCAATCTCTTTTTGTACCTTGTGTTTTTAACCAAGGCATCAGTAAAGTTACTTTGTTAAGTCTAAGCTTTTCATAAAGGTACCAGGCTGCAGGACGTGAGGCTAAAATTTAAGGCTCATAATTTCAGTTGGAATATTATATACAAACTAAATTTGAGCAAAATATTAAGGAAAATCACTACTTATTAGGAAACAAATGCTAATTGATGTCTCTTGGATGGTAATAATTCTTATTTTTACTAGCTCTTTGATAATTTCACACAATGTGTTTTGATCTTATTAATTCTGTCTTCTACATCCTTTTTTCGGAATTCACACTTTACCTACCCACCCAAAGGAATCCTTTGGTTTTCTTTTCTTTGTTTTTGTGCCCATCAAGTACAAGTTGTGTTGCCCATATATTTTTGGAAATGTGACCTCCACTGAAGCAGATGGAACCAATTTTCTTGGTATATGCTCCAATGAGTGAAAGAGCATTTATTGGATTCTGACCCTAATTCATCCTCTTAAATAGGTAGCTTTAAGACTCAGCACAAAAAATCATAATGAAAGATGAAGCCCAGAAGTTTTGTTTTCTGGTTATTGGTTTCATTACCAAATTCTGATTTAACACCTGAAAACTCTAAAAGCTTTAGGTAAACAATTACCTTACTTTTGCTTTTCTGTCTGTGAAGACACTTTTGGGTTTTCTATACTGTTGCTCCTACAACATTCTCAAGAATAACAACTTCAATTAGTGACGATGTTCTTTAAACACAAGCCATTTAAAAGACTTCCCAGCACTGCCAAGACACACTTTCTCAAGAACAGAACATCTGGGTGACAAATTTATTAATTTGCTAAACTACTAAGTGGGCCTCTCAGTGCTCATTTTTACTAAAAAGTAATTAACTAGGTACAGTAAAAGGCTCACAGGTCTATTAGAAGAGTTTCTTGGGAATTTAAATAAATTAGCTATGATTAGAACTAATGAAATCTCTACTAATACTAAGTTTAACTGCATCAGTTGCTCAGACAAGATACTTATTATTTTCATAGCAAACTTGAAAGATTAAGTAAATGTCCAAGAGTAGCAAAGTCAGACTTAAATTAAAATTCCATGAACCAGTTTTGTATATTGATTTGTATATTGAGTTATATTTTCAGATATTTTGATCAACTGTTTAAAATAAAAAGTTTTATGCAACAGTCCCTACCACTATTATTTATCAGCAGAGCAAAAAATAGTAAGCAAGTATGTATAAAGTGAAGGAAAGGAATTTGAGAGTGATGACAAGCTAAAATTAGGACACACAGGGACAAATTCTACCTGTCCAGACACCATTGTTCGTATGGTTTCTAAATGAAAATAAGAAGTATTCTGGACTAAACCATCGGAATAATATACCAATAATACTTTTAAAAATTTTTACTGTTTTTATTGAGCCATGTATTTTTTTCCACTCCGCTCTCTTCCTCTCCTTTCCCCTTCTACCCTCTCCAATGGTCCCCATGCTCCCAATTTACTCAGGAGATCTTCTCTTTTTCTACTTCCCATGTTGATTAGATCCATGTACGTCTCTCTTAGGGTCCCCATTGTTGTCTAGGTTCTCTGGGATTGGGAATTGTAGGTTGTTTTTTCTTTGTTTATGTCAAAAAGCCACTTATGAGGGAGTATGTATGATATTTGTCTTTCTGGGTCTGAGTTACCTCACTCAATATGATGCATCCTAGCCTGCAAATTTCAAGATGCCATTATTTTTTCTCCTGTGTAGTACTCCATTGTGTAAATGTATCACACCTTTCTTATCCATTCTTTGGTCAAGGGGCCCTTATGTTGTTTCCAGGTCCTGGCTTTGATAACAATGCTGCTATGAACAAAGTTGAGCACATGTCCTTGTGGTACTATAGAGCATCCTTTGGGTACATATACAAAAGTAGAATTGTTGGGTCTTGAGGTAGGTTGTTTCCTAATTTTCTGAGAAATCGCCATACTCATATTCAAAGGGGTTGTACCATTGAGAGAAAGAATTAATAAATGGGTCCTCCTGAAACTGAGAAGCTTCTGTAAAGCAAAAAACATGGCCAACAAGACAAAACGGCAGCCTGAGGAATGGGAAAAGATCTTCACCAACCCCACATCAGACAGAAGGCAGATCTCCAAAATATACAAAGAACTAAAGAAATTGGTCATCAATAGAAGAAAGAATCCAATAAAAAATGGGTTACAGATGTCAACAGAGAACTCTCAACAGAGACATTTAAAATGGCTTGACAACAAGTAAGGAAATGCTTAACATTTTTAGCCTTCAGAAAAATGAAAATCAAAACAAATTTGAGATTCCATCTCACATGTATTAGAATGGCCAAGATCAAAAGCACTGATGACAACTTATGCTGGAGAGGATGTGGGGTAACGGGAACACTTCTGCATTGCTGGTGGGAGTGATAACTGGTACATACCAAGAATTTAAGTGTTCATGTGTTTTTTATACTCATGACCAAGAAGAGGAGAGTTAACATAGAAATAAAAAAATATGATTCTACAGTTACAGTTATTGTCACTGCCTCAGCCTAAAGAAAAAATAATAAATAGTTTATAATAAATCACATCCATAGATACCCAGTCCTCCATCAATATAAGCAATAATATCTGTGCTTATTTGGCACAGTGACTGCGGCAGCTGTCTCATAAATACTTGTTTATTTGGCACAACCAGTTTCTTATGGATACTAATAGAGGCAAAAATTAAACAAATAAAGAAAAAAGCAAACAAACAGACCAAAAGTCCTACTATTTTCAACCACAATTTAAGAATTAATGAAAATGCTCATAAAATTTTATAAGGAAAAAATAACACATCATAGTGAAGCTGAAGTACAAAATTCACTTAAACCACTAGATTCCACTGAGCCAAAAATTAGTAACCGAAGGTATTATAAAACAAACCCATATGAAACCAGGAAGAAATATGCATGTATTTTTAGATGAATGCCTTACATTTTAAAGTTTAAAGCATTATTAATTGATATACACCATTTGTATTACTCTAAACTACCTGTGGTACAATCTTTAATTTATTTTGTAGTATTTTTTATTCTATAGATGGCTAGCAGTTATTAAATGAATATATATATATATATATAAATTAAAATAATGATTAAAAATAAAATGTTGTAACCATGAAAGTAAGTCAATAAAATTCACAAAAAGAGAACAGATGAACATAACCCCGTCATCAGACTGCACAGAGGAGGAATAATCGCATTTCAGACGTGTTTGATCTCTTCAGCAAGGAAAGACAGAGCATTCACGGTACTTCCTCTGTTCCCCTCCCTTGTCCTCCCCAGCCGAAGTCCTTTCATTTTTCCCATTCCCCACTTCATAGGACCCGTGTTCTGCTCTCAGCTTCACCAGGACCCTTTCATATACGGTGTCACTAGTCACCAGGATACATAGGGATTTTTCTTCATGCTGATATTTAAAATTGCATCCATGTGAGTTTAAAGTGGCACAAAAGCTGTGGTCAAACATAATGTCCTTACTACAGGAATGTACTGCTCTAATGCTGCTGAGCTTTTGCGTTCCCTCATTAAATCAAGGATATAAATAAGGTTATATCTTTTAGTTATTATGGGTTTTTGCTTTGTTTATATGCAGGCTTTAGGCAAATTTTTAAAGGAAATATTTCTCTATGCTATGTATTCAAGAAAACCTGGAAAGGAAGTAGTTTGATATCTTCAGATTTCTCAAATAAAGTAGTTTGAGCTCTGGAAACAATATGAATATGTAATGATAGAAATTTTCATCATCATAGGGTTTTATTTTTTTATTTATTTTTTTTTACATTTGTATCTTTCCTTGATTTTTATTTTTTTATATTGACTTTATTGAGCTATACATTTTTTTTCTCTGCTTTTTCTTTTGTATCTGCATTTTTCTCTTTTTTTTCCCAGTCTACATGGAAGTAGATAATGGCCTTTCTTTTTTTTTTTCATACATTGTTTTGTTTTATTTTTTCCATTCAAGAACATAATTAAAGAAATAAAATTTTTTACCTTTCTTCCCCTTCTCCCGGTCCCCTCCCACTACCCCCCACCCCTCCCCCTTCTTCCTTGAAAGAGGGCATGGTGCCCTGCCCTGTTGGAAGTCCAAGGCCTACCCCCATCCCTCCCGGCCTAGGAAGGAGTGCATTCAAAAAGACTCGGTTCTCAAAAAGATAATACATGCAGAAGAGATAGGTCCTGGTGTCATTGTTTGTGGGTTCTCCATCTGCCAACTTTCGCCGCCACATTCAGAGAGTCTGGTTTGATCATATGCTCATTCAGTCCCAGTCCAGGTGGATTGGTGCGCTCCCAT
>PVIU01010179.1:0-60652 GCA_004026605.1 Ondatra zibethicus
CTGCATGTATTAGCTTTTTGGGAATCTAGTCTATATGGATGCACACCTTCCTAGGCCGGGATGGAGTGGGGAGGGCCTTGGGCTTCCCACAGGGCAGGGTACCCTGCCCCCTCTTAAGGAAGCAGGGGGAGGGAGGAGGGTTAGTGGGGGAGCGGGAGGGGACTGGGAGAAGGGGAGGAAGTGTAAATTTTTTGGATGAAAAATAAAAGAATATTAAAAAAAACAAAAAAAAGATTTTGAAGTAGGTTTTTCTACCAATATTTTATTAAGAAGTTTTACATCTATTGTCATCAAGAAGATCTGCTGTAATTTTATGTTTTGTGGAGTCTTTATCAGATTTGGGTATTAGTGGAATGCTGGCTTTATAAAAAGAGTTTGGAAGCTTTCCTTCCTTTTCTATTTTATATTATGTTTATTGTATTTTATATTATATGGGATAATTTGAATAGTATTGGCAATAGTTCTTTCATGAAGTTCTGGTAGAATTCTGTAATAAATATATCTGGCTCTGAACATTCTTTAGTTGGGAGATTTTTAAAATACCAATTCTTTTGCTTTTTGAAATTATAACATATAAGATAATTTATCCCTTCCCATTCTCCCTTGCAACCCTCCCCTTGCTCGCTCTTAAATTAATGGCCTCTTCTTCTTTAAATATGTATTCCTATATTATATATATTCATATATATTCCTATGTGCATAAATACAACATGATCATTTTAGTTATAAGCATAGCTAAAAGCAATTAGCAACACCCAAGCCATAATCTAAATGCTTGGTTGTCTTAAAACTTACTAATTAGATTAGTCTACTGTCACTAAACCCAGCTTATCACAAAGACTCAAAGAATGGACAAAATATAGACAGCTCTTTGACACAAGGAAAGATAACTGGTCTACAGTCCAGTTTCCAATGCAGTATCCATTTGTATCTGGTATCTCATGAGTTTAGTCTACTCTCTGCATTGCTAGCAATGCTTTGGTTTAATGGGCTCCCAGATAAATCCCTTTGCATGTACTGTTTCAGACCATCTCTGAGCTAATTCTCCAAACTTTTCTAGTTTTCTTTAGCAGACCCATCCTAGAGGCCTCTGAGCCATGTTGTAAGGTAGTCACAACAATTACTCCACTTCACTGATCTTCATTTTCCATTTTATTTGAATCATTGTAACAGAATATCTGGCATAAAAATAGATAATGCATCCATCTTGTACACTTTTCATATCAGATACTATATTTGAGGGATCAGAAATTAACATTTCTTAGTATTTTCTATAGTAAATACATAAAAAGTTTCTTGATTTTTTTGGTAAGGAATTTACATACTCTTAGATACATTTTAAACAGCTGTTGTTCAAAGTCAGTATTTTTGAAATAGTCTTTATTTACTTTTCTAAGCATAGCATTTTGTTTGTTCACAGTCTAGTTATTATTTATTGTAAACTTAATGTATAAACACTACCTTACAACCATGCTTGCAGTCTTTAAGAGTGACAGACAGCTTTGTGGGGGGTCTGGTAATAGTTCAATAAATTAATCTAAATGTCTTTTTTTGTTTTGTTTTTTATTTATTTTCTTTCTTTTTATTATTACTTAAAAAATACCAATCCAAATTCCCACTCCTTTCCCTCCTCTCAGCCCCCTCCCTCTCCCTCCACAGACACTTCCCCCCTCCAACCCTAAGGGAGTGCCATGCACCCCACCCTGTGGAAAGTTCAAGGCCCTCCCTACTACATCTAGGTTGAGCAAGGTTTACATACAAAGAGACCAGGATCCCATGAAGCCGGTATATGTAGTAGAGACACATCCCAGTGTCACTATCAGTGGCCCCTCAGTCTGCCCCAGCTGTTAAACCCCTTCAGAAGGGCTTGGTTGTTCCCATTTTCATTCACTCCCAGTCCAGTTGGAGTTGATGAGTTCCCATTAGCTCAAGCAAACTGTCTCAGTGGATGACCCCCTCATGGTCTTGAATTCCTTGCTCACACTCACTCCTTCCACTCTTCAATTGGATCTTGGGAGCTCAGTCCAGTACTCCGATGTGGGTCATTGCCTCTGTTCCCATCTGTTGTTGGATGAAGGCTCTATGGTGATAGTTAAGATAATCATCAGTCTGACTACAGAGTAAGGTCAGTTCAGAAACCCTCTCCACTATTGCTTAGGGTCTTAGCTGGGTTCATCCCTGTGGGTTCTTGGGCATTTTTCTAGAGTCAGGTTTCTTGCTAACTCCATAATGGTTCCTTCAATCAAGATATCTCTTTCTTTGCTCTCATATCTGTCCTTGTCCATCTCAACTATCCCATTCCCTCAAGTTCCCATCAACCCCTCTTCTCCCTTTCCTTCTACCCTCTGGCCCCCTGCTCCCAAATTTTTGTCTGATCCTAATTTCCAGGTGGGTCCATATATGTTTTTCTATGGGTTCACCTTATTACTTAGTTTCTCTTGGATCCTGAACTATAGGCTCATTGCCCTTTGTTTATGACTGGTATCCACTTATGAGTGAGTACATATCATATTCGTTTTTTTGGGTCTGGGTTACCTCACTCAGGATAATATTTTCTATTTCTGTCCATCTGCATGCAAAATTCAAGCTGTCATTATTTTTTACTGCTGAGTAGTACTCTAATGTGTAGATGTGCCACACTTTCTTTATTCATTCTTCAGTTGAGGGGCATCTAGGTTGTTTCCAGGTTCTGACTATTACAAATAATGCTGCTATGAACATAGTCGAACAAATGCTCCTATAGTATGATTGAGCATCTTTTGGGAACATTCCCAAGAGTGGAATTGCTGGATCCTGAGGTATGTTGATTCCCAGTTTTCTAAGAAACTGCCACACTGATTTCCAAAGATGTTGCACAAGTTTTCATTCCCACGAGCAATGGATGAGTGTTGCCCTTACTCCACATCCTCTCCAGCATAAGCTATCATTAGTGTTTTTGATCTTAGCCATTGTGACAGGTGTAAGATGGTATCTCAAAGTTGTTTTGATTTGCATTTCCCTGATAGCTAAGGAAGAAGAACATGTTCTTAAGTATCTTTTGGCCATTTGAAATTTTTCTGTTGAGAATTCTCTGTTTAGTTTAATACACCACTTTTTAATTGGGTTAGTTAGAATTTTAATGTCTAATTTCTTGAGTTCTTTATATATTTTGGAGATCAGTCCTTTGTCTGATGTGGGGTTGGCGAAGATCTTTTCCCATTCAGTAGGCTGCCTTTTTGACTTATTGACTGTGTCCTTTGCTTTACAGAAGCTTCTCAGCTTCAGGAGGTCCCATTTATTTATTGATGCTCTTATTGTCTGTGCTACTGGGGTTATATTAGGAAGTGGTCTCCTGTGCCTATGCATTGAAGATTACTTCCCCACTTTCTCCAGGTTCAGTCTAGTCTGATTTATATTGAGGTCTTTAATCCATTTGGACTTGAGTTTTGTGCATGGCGACAGATATGCACCTATTTTCATTCTTCTACAGGTTGACATCCAGTTACGCCAGCACGATTTGTTGAAGATGCTTTCTTTTTCCATTGTATCTTTTTGTGCTCCTTTGTCAAAAATCAGGTGTTCATAGGTGTGTGAATTAATATCCAGGTCTTCAAATAGATTTCATTGGTCAACATCTCTGTTTTTATGCCAATACCAAGCTGTTTTCATTACTGTAATAAGCTCTGTAATAGAGCTTGAAGTCAGGGATGATAAAGCCTTTGGCAGCTCCTTTGTTGTACAGGATTGTTTTGGCTATCCTGGGTTTCTTGTTTTTCCATATGAAGTTGAGTGTCATTCTTTCAAGGTCTGTGAAGAATTGTGTTGGGATTTTGATGGGGTTTGCATTGAATCTATAGATTGCCTTCGGTAAGATTGCCATTTTTATTATGTTGATCCTTCCTATCCAAGAGCATGGGAGATCTTTCCACTTTCTGGTATCTTCTTCAATTTCTTTATTCAAAGACATAAAGTTCTTGTCAAATAGGTCTTTCACGTCCTTTGTTAGTGTTACCCCAAGATATTTTATGTGATTTTTAGCTATTGTGAAAGGTGATGTTTCTCTGATTTCCCTCTCAGCTTCTTTATCCTTTGTGTATAGGAGGGCTACTGATTTTTTTGAGTTGATCTTGGATCCTGCCAAATCACTGAAGGTATTTATCAGCTGTAAGAGTTCTCTGGTATAGTTTTTGGGGTCACTTATATATACTATCATATCATAGGCAAATAACAAAAATTTGAATTCTTCCTTTCCGATTTGAATCTCCTTGATCTCCTTTTGCTGTCTTATTGCTATAGCCAAAACTTCAAGAACTATGTTGAAGAGATATGGAGAGTATGGACATCCTTGTCTTGTTTCTGGTTTTAGTAGAATCGCTTTGAAGTTTCTCTCCATTTAATTTGATGTTGGCTCTCAATTTGTTGTACATTGCTTTTATTACATTTAGATATGATCCTTGTATCCCTAATCGCTCCAAGACCTTTATCATGAAGGGGTGTTGAATTTTGTCAAATGCTTTTTCTGCATCCAATGAAATGATCATATGGTTTTTTTCTTTCAGTTTATTTATATGGTGTATTACATTGATTGATTTTTGTATGTTGAACCAGCCCTGCATCTCTAGCATGAAGCCTACTTGGTCATGATGGATGATTTTTTTGATGTGTTCTTGGATTCAGTTTTCCAGAATTTTATTGAGAATTTTTGCATCCATGTTCATGAGTGTGAATGGTCTGTAATTCTCTTTCTTGGTTAAGTCTTTGTGCAGTTTTGGTATCAGGGTAACTGTAGCTTCATAAAAAGAGTTTGGCAGTGAGCCTTCTGTTTCTATTATGTGGAACACTTTGATCAGTATAGGTATTAGCTCTTCTTGAAAATTCTGGTAGAATTCAGCACTAAAACCATCCAGCCCTGGGCTTTTTTGAGTTGGGAGATTTTTGATTCCAGCTTCTATCTCCTCTCAGCTTATAGGTCTATTTAAATTGCTCACCTAGTCTTGATTTAATTATGGATGGTGGTATTTATCTAAAAAATTGTCCATTTCTTTTACATTTTCCAGTTTTGTGGAATACAGATTTTTGTAATAAGACCTAATGATTCTCTGAATTTCCTCACTGTCTGTTGTTATGTCCCTCTTTTCATTTCTGGTTTTGTTAATTTGAGTGTTCTCTCTCTGCCTTTTGATTAGTTTGGATAAGGGTTTGTCAATCTTGTTGATTTTCTCAAAGAACAAGCTCTTTGTTTCATTGATTCTTTGTATGGTTTTCTGTGCTTCTATTTTGTTGATTTCAGCCCTCAACTTGATTATTTCCTGTCTTCTTCTCCTTTTGGGCGAGTATGCTTCTTCTTTTTTTTTTTCTAGAGCTTTCAGATATGCTGTTAGGTCATTGATGTGAGCTTTCTCCATTTTCCTCATGTGGGCACTTAGTGCTAAGAACTTTCCTTTAGCACTGCTTTCATAGTGTCCCATAGGTTTGGATATGTTGTCCCTTCATTTTCATTGAATTCAAGGAAGATTTTAATTTCTTTCTTTATTTCTTCCTTGACCCAGGAGTGGTTCAGTAGTTGACTGTTCAGTTTCCATGAGTTTGTAGGCTTTCTGGGAGTAGTATTGTTGTTGAATTCTAACTTTACTCTGTGGTGATCTGATAAGGCACAGTGGATTACTCCAATTTTTTTGTATCTGTGGGTGTTTGCTTTTGTTACCGAGAATGTGATCAATTTTAGAGACAGTACCATGAGGTGCTGAGAAGAAGGTATATTCTTTTTTGTTTGGGTGGAATGTTCTATAGATGTCAGTTAAGTCCTTTTGATTCATTACATCTGTTAGTTCTCTTACTCCCTGTTAAGTTTCTGTCTGTTTGACCTGTCCACTGTCGAGAAAAGAGTGTTGAAATATCCTACTATTAGTGTGTGGGGTAAAATCTTCACCTCTTATGTCCACCAAGTATTGGTCTCCATGGAGCTCGCAGGGAACGACACATTGGGGTTGGGGTAGATGGCTGTCTAGCCTAATTTAAACGTCTTGTGTAAAAAAATTCTTCTTTGGAAATAATTACTGAACTTAGCTAATGAGTGTCTGCATCTGAAGATGCAGAACTGTCAGCTGTTGGTTCTCCTGGAGCTCCCTCACAGATTAAATTTAATTGCAATTAATATTCTGGCTTTTTAAATGCACTTGGCTATTTAATTCTAAAAACATACACAGACAAAAGTCAGCTATAATTAATACTATCTTGAAATACTAGAAATTGGAAAAGTAACACTACTAGATAAATCTTACTTTTATGAAATAATGATATTTGGTTGTCATAATTGGAATAAACATAGACAATGAATTAAAAGAAAATGTTCTCAAAACTAATCACACACATATGCAAGTTTGGTTTATGACCAAGCGAATTTACAAAGTAACATGGAAAGCAGGAGTCTATGCTTAAATGGAGGCTGCTCAAACAAGTGATTATCCATTTTAAAAACTTCTTACACTATATATCAAAAAATTGGACATAAGTAAATTTCTAATATTTTTTTATTATTTGGGTTTTTGAGCCTGAGTCCCCACTATGTGTCCCAGACTGTCTTCTTACTCAGACTCATCCTTCCTCGACTTCTGAAGTTCTGAAATTATAGTCAGGTATCACCATGACCAGCCCATTGCATCTTAATCTGTAAGATAAGGAGTTTAAGAGCCTAGCACATAACAGAATATCTTCATTGATTTTCTTTGTAAAAGCATTTTAAGATAGACAGGAGGATTAACCACAAAGAAAACAGATACCTTAAACGTCATTAAAAATTAAATATATCTGCCCTAGATGTCATTAACAGAAGTACTCTATGTGGAACAAGGATCTCCTACAGTTGATAATATATTGTGTAATCTACATTTTAAAAATGTAAATGATTAATTCACAAAAGAAGACATCTAAGAAGTCAATAAATATTATTAGTGTTTGAATTTTAAATGCGAGTTAAACTATGAGCTGTCACGATTCATACTCACCAATGACACATCACAGAGCAACTGAATATGTCTTTTATTGCAAAGACTATAGATTAGTACAACCACGTAAGGAAGCTGGTTTCCACTAAAACTGATAGACTTAATTAATCACACAATTGTAATCCTTGATATACACCCAATGAAGTTTCCACATATAACAAGATAATTAAAGTCATGGATTTGAGAAGGAGTTGGGGGCATACAGGAGGAGTTGGAAGGGCTGGAAATGAGGTGAACATAGACTCATATATGAAATTCTTAACGAATGTAAAAACTAAGGTAGAAGTTACAAATATTAACAAGAGATGATTATGTTGCATTTTGCTATTAAAACTATTTTGAAATAAGAATTACAAGAAAGTCAAAATAATCAGAATATTAAAGTTTTGTTGCATGGAGTTTTGACCCTTTTTACTTAGTATCTTCATTTTCCTTTCATGTGGAAGAGCCAGATATCTGTTTTATTTATTGGTTGAAGTTTACACAACTTGTTTCAGGTCATTTCAGCATATTCTGTTACAGGCTTCCCCACTCTCCAACTTGAGAATATTTCCTCTCAGCTTTGGACACAGATGTAAGCAGAAATATTTTATGCTGAAAAGATATCCTGGCAGAAGCGCTTCAGAAGGATGGAATGCAAAACCAAAGCTCTTTCTCTCCATTAGTCACCCTAGCCCCACCCTCTCCCCCACCCCCCCACCCCCACACCATATGTTTCTGAAGGACCAGCTGAATATGGTGCTGCCCGGATGAGAGGATGCGGAGGCATAAAAGGCAATCTGCACTTGGCGCATGGGGCAAATGGATAATTGACATCTCTGCAGCGCAGCAAGCCTGTTGGGCTCTGTCTAGCTGGCCTTGCGAAATCCCCTCACAACTTTCCATATGGTGTGGACGCCACTTTAAACCTGTGATCAACAGTAATCTTTAAATCACAGCATATTGTATACGGGTGTATGGTGTGTGTGTGTGTGTGTGTGTGTGTGTGTGTGTGTGTGTGTGTGTGTGTGTGTGTGTGAAATTGTCAAAAGAAAATTGAGAAAAATATTCTTAAGCGTTTCAAATTATTTTGCTCTTTATTAACCATGCATTAGTACATTAAACAATGTTATAATAAGGCTGGTGGAACACTGCTTTTCTTGCCTAGCACGTTCAACGCCATGGGCTTAATTCTCAGCTCTGAAAAAAGCAAAGTTGGGAGAATGGTGTTTATTTTCATCTTTATTGAACTTATTTATTTAACTGTTTATATTTGTGGGTGATGTGTGTGGGGGTAGGATGCCAGTGAGTGTGGAGGTCAGAAGACAACTTGTGGGAATCTGTTCCTTTTCTACTTTGCTGGTCCTTGCCATTGAAATCAGGTCATCAGTTTGAACAGCAGGTGCCTGTACACCCTGAGCCATCTTCCTGCCCTCCTGAGATTTCTACATTAATTAATTGTAAAGTGTCACAAAGAATACAAACTTCTGTTTGTGTGACAATTGAAAGGATGATTAAGAGAGGAAAGCATGCCAGTAATTTCTTCAGCTCAGTGTTTCCACTGAAGTCTCAGGAAGAGGAAGTGGGACAGACAGAGATAATGCTGAGGAGCCACAGGACCAAGCATGAAATTGAGGGGAAGACACTCCTCTCACTAGGGAGCCAAAGCTAGCCACTCTGGATATTGCAGGGCCTTCCGCTCCCACCCACCTCCAACCCATCTCAAAATCCCTGAGATGTAGCTCAACACAGAAGAGTCAGAGAAATTATCTTTTCCGGCATGTTGTTGGACATTAGAGGTATGAATTGCTTTACCTCACCTCCTTAGGATAATAAACACAGTTCAAATGAGCATTGATAGAATCATTGGTGTAATTGGAAGTTAGTGTTCACTAACTCAAAAGATGACTCTCAAGAAACCTAACTTGGAAAACAAAGCTGGAACTCAACACCAAGAAACTTCCCACCATTCCCCCAATTTCTATCTTAGAATCGCCTTGACGGAGTCTGTAGAAAAGGCAGAGTGTGCAAACTCAGCTATAAGACTGGAGAAGCTAAGAGCAGCTGACTTCATGCAAACGCCTAGAGCTGCATGGGTGTGGAGGGAGCAGGGGCTCTCCTCTCTTGAGTTCTCTAGAGAAAGGATAGTGAGGTAGAATTAGGTAGAAACGTCTCTGGAGGAGTAAAATACATGAAAGCAAACTGAAGAGGCAGGATTGAGAATGGCACTTGCCACTCCATGGTCCAAAATGAAATATGTTTCCATGAGACCAGCAGGGAGCTCAGGAGCGGAGAGCGTCTGTGAATTGAGTGCCACTGTGGAGGAGACCGAAGCACCTGGTGCCACCGTCCTCACACATTGACTGGTGACACCCCCAAATCAGCGCGACCTCAGCTCCAAAGCTGAGGGAGGCTCTAAGGCAGTGAAGAGGGCTGCCAGGTAAACAAGCTCCTGGAAGGTGGCAGCCCTTAAAATAACTGCAGCTGATTGATCCCTTTACAATGACGGCAGATTAGATATTCAAGGCATCCAAAGTGGAAAAGTTTTATGATTTTATTTTGCTTTACTGACGTGTATGTGTTTGTGTGTAAGTGCTTGTCTGTGTACGCATGCACATGTGAGTGCAGGCATCTGAGGAGGCCAGAAGAGGGCATCAGGACCCTGGAGCTGGAGTTAGGCGGTTGTGATCCACCTGACACTGGTGATGGGAACGACACCCTGGCTTTCTGCAAGAGCAATGCATGCTCTCATCTGCCGAGTCCATTCTTCAGACCCCAAAATAGTCTTCTGAATTGTTAAGTCTATATCAAGCTAAATATCAGCTACTAGTTCTCTCTGTGTGTATGTGTGTGTATATATACATGCATAAAATCTACTCTCTCAGCCATCTATAAGCATACAGTTTTGTTATTCACTCTGGTCATCAGGTTGTGTAATTGTTCTCTTGTAAATATTCCTGTTCAACTGAAACTTTGGTAGGCTTTGACTGGTATCTCTGACAACCTCACATCCCCCTGCTAACCACCAAGCCACTCTGGGCTTCTATGTTAAATTCTGATTTCACATGTGCCAGCTCTCTAGCTTTTTGCCATAGAAGAGCAGAAGAGACTGCTGTCGCTCTGCACAATTTGCTTAATCCTGACCTTCCCGTGCATGTCCTGTTGGTGCCACCTCGCCCTCAAGTGGCTGGCGAGTTTTCTATAAAATCGGTGACAACATTGGTTCTGTTGTTGGTAGGATGGGAGTTTAGAGATGGCTGTATCGAAACCGACCTTAGTTAGTGGGAGTTGATGGTGATGGATTCACCTAAAGTCTTCATCTCTGATTACTTCCTTTGCACAACCATCATTCTAGCATGGGACAACCTAGCATAAGCAGGGCATGCTATTTTCTTCAGTGATTCTCTGGATGCCTAAGGAGAGTCCACCCCAATATTTGAACTCATATTTTTCCTGCCTAAATATTCTAACTGTACATTCTTTTTATGGAAGTGTCTACCATCCAGATAAGCCATATCTTCCCTTCCCTTCTTCATCTTTCCAATTAAATACCTAAAACATTTATTTTTACCTAAAACATTTCTCAAATCTATCTTCCTTTCTTCAGGAAAGAGGGGATAAAGTTTTAAATTTGCTAACCCAAAACATTTAGGAAGTTTAGACTCATCTACTAAAAAAAAAATTGTTTTCCTGCCTAACTCAGGTGGATTGCTCAGGGACCGCGCTTTCTCTCCACTCCCCACTCTGTTGGAAACTATCTCCAGTGTTAGCATCTCAATGAGGTGGATTGGGACCCTCTTTATGCTCCTGAGGGTCTCCTATCTGTCTCTGGTGTTATTTGGTTGATCTTGTGGTAATGTCTTCAGATATGTGTGGTTGAATAGCTGATTTGGGGGACTGATGCTGTATTCTCAGTTCTGGCTAGTGCTAAGTAGCAGAGTTTATATCACTGTGTCCCCTTCACAAGTTGGACCCTCAGCATCTTGTAGTATGTGGGTGACTTTGAGCTGTCTCCATACCACACTGAACCATACAAAGTACTTGTAGCTGTCCTCCAAACACCTTGCTCACAAGTCTCAGAACCACAGCATGAACATGACTGGTTTTTAAAGCAGGTGCTTTCTGTCATGAGGCGTATAGTTCTATCTGCCTGGGCCCTCAGAAGTATGTCGGTAAGGCTTGCTTCCTCTCCATCTCTGACTCCCTTAAAATTGATGGGAATACTTTTTCCAAAATGCATCTTCTCAAAGTTCAGCTATGCAGGGTGGGAGTAAACAAATGAGACTCCTCTGGGAACTCTCTCTTCGCCTGCCAGCCTCTATTGGAAAAAGATTTGTCCCTCCTCTCCGCATTATTGATAATGACAAAACTCAGTATTTCAGTATTTAGGATTTATTATTTGGAGTTTAGAAAGCCTTTGTTCCTCAAGCCCGACACTGAAGATTAGTCTCTCCTTGGGGACTCAACAGTCAAGTATGAGATGGGAGTTAGTTGAAGGATGATTTTTCTGTTCTGCTTCAATCATGTTTCTAGCTGGAAGGGAGCTTAATGCAAATTCATAAAAGAAAAAAATGACATCAGTGCTTTGTCACTCTTCCTGCAAGATACTATCGAGTTCCTGCTCCTCACCAGACACAAAAACCTCCAGCCTGCTCATTCCCAAAAGACCAACTTGAATGCCCATGGGCTGTCTTGCCATCTGCCTTCAGATAAGAGTCAGTCAGCGGGGACACAGGTGAAAAGGTTTGATGCTTCTCCTTCCAGCTCCCTGACTACTTCCATGGAAAGTTAAGCTCTGGCCCGTGCCCACTCACGCACAATGACAGCTTCAGCTTCCTTCTCAGCAGCCATTCCCATCCTACACAGCTTCCGGTGGAGGGGCCTGATAACATCTCTCCTCTCAGAATGTAATCCAACATCCTCTCATTTGTTTCCCTGAAAGTTTTAGATGAATAGTTCATTAAACATTCCTCCTTTATCTCAGGAAATATGACATTTGCCTCCTTCAGGACCTCCACTAATAGAGCTATTATGTCTGCCTGATTTTACATCAATGTGATTTATTCCTTAGTTAATATCTTGATCCACTTGGCCCCACGGTAAGCTCAGTCTGCTACTCTAAAGGCCCAGAGCTGCCTGGCCTCCGTTCCTAGATTAGTTCCTTAAAGGCAATGATTCAGATTATTAAAAAATCTTTATCTCCCACCTCCATGATGAATGAGGATACACGGAGTACTGTCTATGTAATCCTCTAGCTGCTGTTTCAGAGACTATGGACATGGTGAGAAGATGAAAGTTCTTTTCATATGGAGTTTAGATGCACCCAACGCTAACAATATTTTCAATATTTGAAATGTGTGTAACTGATTAGTTAACTGTTCTAGACCTGCTCCTCATGAACAGACCCATTGTACCCACACCCCAAGTGGCTAATATAAGGCAAAGCCACATGCAAATTGAAGATGGAGAAACAATAGTTAAATAGTGGTCATTCGCTAGCACAATGTCAGAATAGAGGTGCCACCAACCAGACTCCACAAGACTCCTCCCAGGCCCCATCCCAGAGCAGCTGTGCAAGTGCTATAGTCATCTTGATTTTCCTGCTGTGTGCTCTGTGCATATTTGAGAGTCCTCTTCTAATATCTGTAATTTTTACAGCCTCTTTTCATCCACTATGTTACTTTACCCTCATAGTATCCTGGTAGAAATCAGCATGATTTATATTTATTCTGCATTTGAAATATAAAATAAAGCCCTCATGACTCCAGATCTGTGCTTTTCATTTTTTTGCAACATATACCTTTTTCCTCTTAACAACAACAAAAACCCCCACTTATTCCTAATGCAGGTTAGTTATATGAAGATCTAAATCATTTGTTCTTTCATGATCCTGCAATAGCCATGGCTAATTTTTAGAGGATTTTAATCTATGATAGTTTTACAGTGTTGAAGTCCTTTTTGCATATAAAGCTTTGTGATCTGGAATTTGGCATTGGACAGAACTTACAACCCTTCATTTTTATGTTGTTACATGTTGGTTTTGGTCCTCCTGTGGCATTGGTTGTAAAACTGCTACGTGGAGAATCATTTTAATGAGAAAAGAAATTAATCTCTGAGTATAAAAGACCCTGCTGTGCAAGTCACAGAGAAACAGTCCCAAGTCCTGGTACACAGAGACCACCTTCAGGCCTTACTTCCTACTTGTTCTGTTTTCCCAGGGCCTTGTACATACAAGGAAAGGACTCGGCTGCCCGGCTGCACCCTCAGAACTAACACCTTTCTTAATCGAAGCAAAGTCCTGATGATTCTTTCAACTTCAAATGGGCAGGGAGAGGTGCTTAGTGTGGCTATTCTAAGACAAAGTTCTGATACAGACGCCAACTAAATAAAGCAAAGTATGCCTGCCCCCTAAGAAGAACACTCACAGTGGGAGGTGTGTGCCTGCGAAAACACAGCTCTGCTTGGTCAATCTTACCTGTGGGAAATGCCAACTGATCAGCAGGAGAGAGTGACAGTCACCTCTGTCAACTGACCAGGAGAATCCACGAATGTGCTCCACTCCATTCCCAAGCCCAAGACCCCAGAATCTGAAGTTAGCCAGTTCTATCGATTCATATGTGACAGAGCTTTGGACTAACACAGATTGTCACTTGAATGAATGATTTACTTGTCTTAGCTTCAGGCTTTGATTCTTTATGAAACAAATAACTAAGACCTATTTGATAGCCATGCCAGGTCTCTTCAATTGAAGGTCAGGGCTTACACACACACACACACTTGTGGGGAAAAGGTAGAAGGCACTTCAGGGAGGATCCACCCAAAGGTTCAACTTTGTAAAAGGACCTGGAAGGCTCTGGTAGTGTATTGCCAGGAGCCAAGAAGGAAAAGCATCAAGAGAGAGGCATAGTGCCCACAACAACCTTTCCATTGTGAGGATAAGGACTGGGATCAAGAACCTACTAGAGGGACTTTTTATTCCTTTGATAAAATTGTATTTGAAAGGAAAGAAAGGAGAAAAAGGGATGAAAGCTGGGAGAAAGGAAGGAGGGAAGGGAGGAAGGAAAAGAAAGAAAAGAGAAGGAGGGAGGGAGGAAGAAAAAAGAGGGAGGAAGAGAAGGAAGAAAGAAAAGGGAAGAAAGGAGAAAAGGGAGAGGGAGTTCATGGGCCATGAGAGTCAGGCTGTTTTATGCTTACAAGAGCTTCTTATTAGGTGCAGTTGATTTTTGACGGTGGATTCATCTGTGGGTGAACCGGAGAGCTCTCCTAGGGAGTGACTGGGAGGTTCAGCCATGGCCAGGGGCCCAGACCACTGCTGGGCAGGGGCGCTTCCCGGTGGGAGAAGGAGTCACATTCCCCAGTTATTTGGGACAGATTGAGGACCCACAGGCTGCCTGCAATGTGCAGACTGCATAATTTAGCATGAATGTTGCCAACAATTTTTGGCCTCGGCTTTTTGACTGGTTTTCATTTAGCAGCAATTTCATTTTTCCCGGGACAATTCATGTTTTAATGAAGAAAAATTCAATGACCTTTAGCCAACTTGGCAATTGACAAGGTGGGTGACAGTGGCTCAGAAAAATTACGACTGAACTTACTGTCCCCATTTAAATGGCTCAGAGGAGCCATCAAGCAGTTCGTTCTCATGTGACTGGAGAAAGTGTCCTGAAGAAACAACTGCGCATGCTCATCCGGTCAAGTGCGCAGAAGGCAACTGCGGCTCTATATCAGTCCGGGGTGACAAAGAGAGCAACGTTACACCATGTGCCACACAGCTTCCAGCACAGTCTCTCACAAGGAGAATAAATACGGGGAAACTGACCACACCATTAAGTATTCCAGTATAACATCGATCAACTCACTATGCCACACTTCCACACTTAAACAACCCTATACTTATGATCAGATAGCATTGCTCACACTTCTTGCCCACCCCACTGCCAGCAAAATATTGGTATCAGTAGTTTAGGGGGAAAATGTTTTCCCAGACGCACGGGGATTTATTCATTGTCCAGGTGTAAACACACTTGGACAGACCCTTCTTGGGCTGACAACATGGCGACATTACATTTAACCACAGCTTACCCTGACAATGACCTGTGGGACATAGGAAGGGTCAAGGGTCCAGAAAATGTCCAACCATCCCTCAATTTTTTGTTCCTTCAGACTTCAAAATAGACCCAGTCCTCTCGACTTTATGCTTCACATGCAGACAGAAGGAGAAGACGAGACTATAGCTCCAGGGACAGGGTGGGCCCACGACAAAGTGAGCACAGCCTGTGTCCCCTGGCATACAGTGGCTTGAAAGCTGTGCCCTAGCATTTGGTTACTGTCTGCACCCAATGCATGTAGTTCTGGATCAGTTCTCTTTGCCTGATGTCTTTTTATTTACCTCATAGCTACACTCTAAACACAAAATATATTTTGAATTTTTTTCTTTAATTAAGATATTACTTTTAAGAATTTCATAATGTGTACAATGAAATATGATCACACGTACCTCCCAATTCTCCCCTCCAAATTTCCCCCACAGCCCCCAGAACATATCATAGCTCTCCTGTTTTTCTCTGTTTATTTATTTTTGATAATCTATTAATTCCGACTAGTGTTTCCCAATGTGCATGAGCATGGAGTCACCCACTGGAACATGGGAAAAATTACTAGTGTCTACCTCCTCAATAGAAAATGAGTCTTCCCCTTTCCAGCAGCTACGCATGAGCAACAGTTCTTCAGTATGGGGTATGGAGCCTGGAGATCCTCTGTCCCATCTATGTCGTATTTTGGCTAGCTTGACTTTATGAAGGCTTTTGCAGAGAAGCACAGATGCAGTGAGTCCGTGAGTACAGAAGCATGTCAGCATTTCACAGCCCTCCTCCTCATTCTCTAGATCTTACATCTTCTTCTCCATCTTCCACGACGTTCCTGGAGCCTTGTTAGTGGTGAGGAGACTAATATAAATGTCCCATTTAAGGACGAGCACTCAGTCTTTTTCTCAGCACTGTGGGCGGTTATGCATCTCTCCACTGACTGCCACCCATTCCAAAATGAGGTTTCTCTGCCTGGGACTGAAAGCAGCCTCAGTCTATGGGTATCAGCATAAATATACTTATAAACATAGATATAAGTGAGGCCACTTCATGCTCATCAAAGGAACAATACACCATGAGGATTTGAAACACAATTCACACCAAACACGGGTGCACTCAGTTTCATTAAAAAAAAATTCTACTGGATATAAAACCACAGCTTAACCCCAAGACAGTAATAGTAGGTGATTTCAATACCAACTCATGCCAATAAACAGCCACCTAGACAAAGCCTAAGCAGAAAAAACAGTGAAGTTAAAGATAACATAAGTCGATTGAATCTTAGCTTCTTGAGTAACTTTGTACTTTTAACCAGTCTCAATCACTTTGAGAAGATACATAGTCATTTGGCCAACTATGACAAAGCAACAATTATAGAGACTGAGTAGTGATCAAGTCCTATTTGTATTGTGAGAAGATCATGGAGCATGAATCATATAGCAAAAGCTCAGAAAACTGTTGTGATTGACATATGGTGAACATGACGACACAGCTGTGATGTCACTGAACTAAAGTCACCTTGGCTGTGCACAGGGTTTTACTATTGTTGAAGTCATTGTTGGCAGGAAACAAATTTTCTTGGATCTCCAGTCAAGTACATAAAGAAACTGGCTAGTAAAATTTAAACAGAACAAAATTACTTCTGGAAGGGGTTTTAACTGCTTTAATATGCCATGCACGCACACACACCTTTGTCCTCTCCTGTGAATGGGAATAACTGTGTTAGATGGAGGCTACTCCACCCTGCTTGTCTGTGAGTGAGAATAGTGCAGTGATCCCTCATGGATGCATGGTGGGTGTGTGCTGACAAAGAGACTTGACACTTTATTTTAAGTCACTGGAATTTCGGAATTGTGACTTCAATGTGCTATGGCTTTTTCTGATTGATTTAACCACTGAAATCATCTCTTTTAGATGTGAATAGATAACACATAAAAGAACAGGGCAAAGACTCAGTGTGGGCTTTCTTTTGGACTCTTAGCATAGATGAACTCCAGACATCTATGTATGTATAAAACCAATGTCCATGTTTCTCAGAGACAGGGATCTGGATAAAAGCAATATCCATTTGAAGGCTACAAGGTGGCTCAGTGGGAGTGTGCTTGCTATTCAAACACGAAGACCTGCTTCCAGATCTCTAGAATACACATAAAGGTGAACTTTCCACTGCAAGATGGATGCTGGAGACAGGAGACTCCCTAGAGCTTACAGGCCAGCTACCATGTAGTGTGAAGAAACAAACAAGAGACCATGGGTCACTTCTTTTGGTAGTTCCCCCTAATTTCTTAGATTAGGCAAAACTCCTTGTAATATGTATAGCGCCCTGGTTGTCACCTTGAACCTCACCAAAAGCAAGACTAATGCCTCTTCAAAGTCTTATTCAGTCTCTTGACAACTAGACAGTAAATATATTGGTCAAGAAATACACATGCATGTATTTATTCGTTCTTAATTTTAGGATAAAAACATAAGATAAGACACGAGAAGTCCAGTAATTTTATATCTATATTATTTTATACTTGGCGTATACTACAAATTTTGCCCTATATATTAAGGTGTTATATAGGCATGTGTATACACACAATGTTTGTGATAAAATATTGTGATATAAATATATATACCACACACATCATTACTTTAGGATGGATTTTGCTAGAGTTTCTATTGAAATTTACTAATTTGTATTCTTGCTATTAATGCCCCAAGTAATCATATCCTAAATTCTAGAAAACTTAAAGGAAATAAATCATTAAACTACTTTGTAAGCTTTGTTAACACAATATGTGGGAAGTTTTTATTTTGTGTCCAAAATGTATTGTCATTTTGTGTCCGTGTAAACACTTGGAGAATAAACATCCTATATAATGAGCATAAAGGAGTGCCTTGTGTACCCTAATTAAACGCATGTAGTCCAGAGAGCGAAAGAAAATCTCAGGAGAATTCAGGAGCCGGCTCCATTGGGTGAAAGGTTTAGGATGTTAGGGTAGAGGATAGACTGAGAGATCCTCAAGTCACTGCTCTTTTGTGCAGCTGTCACAGGCAAATGGAACTGAAACAGTTCCCCCTGGAAGGAACTGGGAATCTTAGAGAACTCAAAAAGTAAACAAAATTTACAAGACTCGGGAGAGTCAGAAAGTTACAGGACTCAGGCCCCTACCTTAGGTTTTAGAAGCAACCACAACTGCAACAGAGAGAAATTCTCCAGTCCTGCAAGTTGAACGAGGAGCTCCAGGGCTGCAGCTTCTTATGCAAGTGTTGTTACCTACACTGGGCGAGCTTTTCAGTGATGCAGCTGCATTTGTGGCACTGAGACTCCTGGAAATAACCCAGCACACTTCCTTGTTCACCAGGTGTTGGGGGAGGCTGCTTGTTTGTTTCCCAGCCACCCAGACTCCCAAAATAACCACACAAAAATTGCATTAATTAAATCACTCTTTGGCCCATTAGCTCTAGCTTCTTATTGGCTAATTCTTACACGTTAATTTAACCCATTTCTATTAATCTGTGTATCACCATGAGGCTGTGCCTTATTGGGTAAAGTTCTGGCGCCTGTCTCCTGCTGGGCTACATGGCTTCTCTCTGACTCTGCCTTCTTTCTCCCAGCATTCAGTTTAGTTTTCCCTGCCTAGATCTGTTCTACCCTAGCAGGCCAAGCCAGTTTCTTTATTAGCCAATGGTATTCACAGCATAACGAGGGGAACCCCACATAAACCAGGTGAATCATTTAGTTGCACTGCTGTTTGTACCCTATCTGTGGTGAATGAATGTTTCATCCCCAGGAAAAGGCACATGCCACATACCTTCTATCACTAAGAAAGAGGCCCAAAGCTTGGTTGTCCTTTCTCAAATGTGAAGATAGCAATAGCGTATACTGTTAGACTTTGAATAAGTTACATCCTGTTTATATGTCCATAATAAGAAATGTATCCACAGAAGGTCCTCTGAAGCATGAACCATGATCCAGCAGATACACAAGAATGATAGAGCTATTTACTCTGATTTAACACTGGATAAGGATGCTATGTGGAGTCCACAACAATCTACAAGTTAAGATCCAACTCTACAAACCTATATTGTCTATACCAGCTGATTATCCATCGTTTGATAAACAGGTATGGGCCCTACTTGAGAACAAAAACCTGGCATGAGACAGTAAGTGATCATGTGACCAGATCATTTTGTCATAACTCAAGGATCTTCAGATCCATCAAACTGCATGATCAAGAAGGAAGTACCCACTGTCTAAAGGGAAAGAAATACCCAAGGCTGGGCTTGGAGAAATCAAGACTGCAAATGAACTACTTGAGTAAATAGTTCCATACTCCCCAGACCCTGTGGATTCATTTCCCTCAACTACAGCTTCATAGAAGTTAGTGGTGAGAGGGTCTCCTCACCCAGCTGAAAGGGGAGTGGGGGCAGAGGTGTAGCTCTATGGAAGAGTGTTTGCTTACCTAGCATACATGAAGCCCTGGCTTGAATTTCCAGTTCCAAAAACAGAAAAGGAGAAAGAAGGAGGGAGAGGAAAGAAGGAGGGGAAAAGAAGATGAGAGGAGAAGAGAGGAGGAGAGGAAACAGAAGCAGAGAGGAGGGGAGGGGAGGAAAGGGGAGGGAGGGGAGAGAAGATCTCAAGGGCACAAGTAAGTTGGAAAAATACCACAACTGGTCTGCTGGCTGGCTACTCTGGGAAGTCTCTAAAAACTAGTGGTAAAGGAAAATTTCCTAATGCACAAAAGTTTAAACTCTAGTTACTGGCTCTATGCATGTAGAAGAAGAAATTGGCATGTAGTATACTTCTTCATCATGGGCTACAGAGCTATGACAAGGGGCTTCAGTGATTGGTCCAGAGTCCAGAAAGAACAAAATTGAGAAATATGAAACAAATATTTGGGGGGGAGGGGTAACATAGGGTTGGGTTTGTAAAAGTGTACATAAACAGATATTCTGGGAAGCAATTGTCTCCTAGCCTATTAACCTCACAGTCTGGGGTCTGGAGAGGAAGCAAGAAAAGGTCTGGCATCTGTGCTCACTTGGTGATTCTCTCCCTTACAGGGCACAAGGCACTGAGCTGAGCCACCTGCTGAGTTAAGACACCCAGATGAGGAGCGGGTAGGCTGAACATCCTCTCAAAATGATACTGGAAGTAGCAAGAATGGACTGGAATTTTCCCAAAGCTTCTGCCCCCACCCCCATCACCACCAGGGCACTCTCCCCAGGGTGATCATTTTCAGGTTCATAATATCTGTCTTCATTTTGTCTCCTGTAGTTGTTAAAGTATGGGTTTAGGGGCAGAGAGCGGAGCCTTTTGAGTTGACTGTCTTCCTGAATCCTTGCCTTTCACTTCTTTGCTAATAGAATTGGGGTTAAAGAAAGTGCATAGAGAAAAAAACAATGTCAGAGAATGCTCAGGAAACAAAGGAAGCTAGGATGACTGAGGGAGCCGGGATGCTGAAAGAAGAGAGAGAATTTATGTAGTTCCTGGACTTTTCATATATTTGTGGTTGAACTTGAAGTTATTGCCTGATTTCATTGGAACGAATTAGGCCCTGTGTACTGAACTGAGTCTCCACGGTCATATGGATGTCAAGCCATCACTGGCTTCATTCTTCCACAACCTCTGGGACCTTGATCTTGAACTCTTAGGCTAGAGTCGGACATGTGTGAAACAGTGGGGGAGGGCAAAGTCCCTGAAGAAAGTCCAGTTCTGGAATTTCCCAGAACGTCCAGAATGTACGTTTTTGCTGTTATTCCCATACTTTGAAACTGAGATTTCCAGGTCTTTTTTGATAAGCACAGTCTTGGCTGTTCCGTAAAATCAAATAGTTCAAATATTTTCCTTTACTTTTATCCTTCCCTATATGTAGTCTGGAATGCTCACACCGGGGATGTGTTTTGGTTCCTTCTGTCAATGTGTAGGATTTCATTGTTGTCATTGCTGTGTTTATCAAATTCCTCCTGGTTATGGGCCATTAAGCATTCCACCAAAAAATATAAATTCTGAAATGCAAGGTAATTCAATGGGCTAGATATCCTCGAAAGCTGTATCCGCGTCCACGCACACGCGGGAGGCCTCTCCCATCTGGCCAGACCTAGCAGCTGAAATTCACTCCTGAGGTTCCCCTTCCTGTCAATCACAACATCCTGCTGTGAACCCCATGCAGCCCGCAGCTCCTTTCACACAGACTATCAGACTGGCAGAACAAGTAACCGCATGGGCTCTGGTCCACAGCGCTAAAGCCCATAACATTCCAGGAGATAGCAATGAATCAATGCACGTCACCACTACAGCATCCCTGCTTTGCCTGGAGTCCTTCATCCCAGAGGGTCCGCAAATATTTTGCAAGCTGATACCTTGTCCAAGCTGTGCCTAAGCCTCTCACTTCATCCACCGCTGGAATCCATGAACAGCACCTCAGTGGCGGAATGCAGCAGCTGCTCTGCAGCCGCACCACAGTCCCATGGACCTCAGCTTGGGACAGGAAGCCAAGAGGAATACCATATCCAATTGAAAGGACAGGGGGGATTTCGGGAGGTAAAATTCACGGAGCCAAACTTGGAAGGTGGCCAAAGCACCTGGTTAACACCCTCCTTCTCCCCAGAAACCATGGGTCCTTGTGACCACCAAGAGCCTGACTCCAGCCCCCAGGCACTTTGCAATGTCCTCTTACATCTAACTCCACACTAAGTAACAGGAGGGAATGACAGTGAAATATGGTCGGAACTAAGTGCCCCTCCCCCTTACCCCTGTGCTCCGCTAGTGTCGGTCACGAACAATGAAGTTAGTATAACTGAAATAAGAGTGGCGGCACGAAGTGGGGTGGGGGGTGGGGGGCTGGAGGGGTATGGATGAAGGGGTGGGGGATAAAAGGTCATATTTTCTTCATGGTGTTAGAGGGGCTTCCAACTCTAAAGTAGCAGTTGACGTTTGAATTGGAGTGTAGGTCAGATCGAAAGAGGTGACCTCCTTGCCATGATGCTGCTTCAGTAAGAGGCAAGGACTTCATGGCCGTCTCCTCTAAACGCACCAAGTGAGTACCTGCAAACTCAGGAATCGCTCCACTGGACAGTAGCAATGGCTGCTGCTTCCTCCTCCTCCAGTTTCAGCTCTTCCGATAGTAATAAAATAGCAATTTAAAAATAGGAAATAATAATAGTTGACTGGTGATAAAATTGTAGAATATGTCTTGTGATAAAGAACTCTAACAAGCACACCACATGAATCCTTATTTAGACTCCTAATCCTATAAATGAGCACTACCGTGACCTCCACATGAAAAAACAAACAAACAAATAAAACTGAAGCACAAAGAACTTAGGTCATTTGGCCAGGCTCACACAGACAGTCCGATCCTTCCCTCAACATCTTAAACTTATTATTTTTCCCAGACAAGCTTTCTCTGTGTAGCTCTAGCTGTCCTAGAACTTGCTCTGTAGACCACACTGGCCTCAAATTCAGAGATCCGCCTGCCTCTGCCTCCTGAGCACTGGCATTAAAGACGTGCGCCACCATGCCTGGCTCTTAAATCTAACTCTCGAAGGAGTCACATGATAGACAAGTCAGAGCTCTCCAGTCTTGGAGAGGTACCTTACACATTTGGCTTCTCTAGGCTTGTGAACTATAGGCTTAATGTCCTTTGTTTATGGCTAGAGTCCACTAATGAGTGAGTACATACCATATTCATCTTTTTGGGTCTGGATTATCTCACTAAGGATAGTGTTTTCTATTTCCATCCTTTGCATGCATTAGAATACTACCGCTGAGTAGTACTCTAATGTGTATATATTCCATACTTTCTTTATCCATTCTTCCATTGAGGGGCACCTAGGTTGTTTCCAGGGTCTGGCTATTACAAATAATGCTGCTATGAACATAGTTGAACAAATGCTTTTGTAGTATGATTGGGCATCTCTTGGGTATATTCCCAAGAGTGGTATTGCTGGGTCCTGAGGTAGGTTGATTCCAAATTTCCTGAGAAACTGCCACACACTGATTTCCAAAGTGGTTGCACAAGTTTGCATTCCCACCAGCAATGGATGAGTGTTCCCCTTACTCCACATCCTCTCCAGAATAGGCTATCCTTGGTGTTTTTTATTTTAGCCATTCTGACAGGAGTAAGATGGTATCTCAAAGTTGTTTTGATATTTTGGAGATCAGACCTTTGTCTGATTTGGGGTTTGTAACGATCTTCTCCCATTCAGTAGGATGCCTTTTTGTCTTAATGACTGTGTCCTTTGCTTTACAGACCAATCTCACTCATGAACATCGATGCAAAATTTCTCAATAAAATACTGGCAAACCGAATCCAAGAACACATCAAAAAATCATCCATTATGATCAAGTAGGCTTCATCCCAGAGATGCAGGGCTGGTTCAACATATGAAAATCTATCAATGTAATCCATCATATAAATAAACTGAAAGAAAAAACCATATGATCATTTCATTAGATGCTGAAAAAGCATTTGACAAAATTCAACACCCCTTTATGATAAAGGTCTTGGAGAGATTAGGGATACAAGGACCATATCTAAATATAATAAAAGCAATATACAACAAGCCAACAGCTACCATCAAATTAAATGGAGAGAAACTCAAAGCCATTCCACTAAAATCAGGAACAAGACAAGGCTGTCCACTCTCTCCATATCTCTTCAATACAGTGCTTGAAGTTCTAGCAATAGCTATAAGACAACATAAGGAGTTCAAGGGGATTTGAACTGGAAAGGAAGAAGTGAAACTTTCGTTATTTGCAGATGATATGATAGTGTACATAAGTGACCCCAAAAACTCTACCAAAGAACTCCTACACCTGATAAATACCTTCAGTGATGTGTCAGGATACAAGATCAACTCAAAAAAATCAGTAGCCCTCCTATACACAAAGGATAAAGAAGCAGAGAGGGAAATCAGAGAAACATCATCTTTCACGATAGCCACAAATAGCATAAAGTATCTTGGGGTAACACTAACCAAGGAAGTGAAAGATCTATTTGACAAGAACTTTAAGGCCTTGAAGAAAGAAATTGAAAAGGATACCAGAAAATGGAAGGAACTCACATGCTCCTGGATTGGTAGGATCAATATAGTAAAAATGGCAATTCTGCCAAAGGCAATCTATAGATTTAATGCAATCCCCATCAAAATCCCAACAAAATTCTTCATAAACCTTGAGAGAACAATAACTAGCTTTATATGGAAAAACAAAAAGCCCAAGATAGCCCAAACAATCCTATACAATAAAGAAACTTCTGGAGACATTACCATCCCAGACTTCAAACTCTATTACAGAGCTACAGTAATGAAAACAGCTTGGTATTGGCATAAAAACAGAGATGTTGACGAATGGAATCGAATCAAAGACCCGGATATTAATCCACAAACCTATGAACACCTCATATTTGACAAAGAAGCTAAAATTATACAATGGAAGAAAGAAAGCATCTTTAACAAATGGTCCTGGCATAACTGGATGTCAACCTGTAGGAGAATGAAAATAGATCCTTATCTATCACCATGCACAAAAATCAAGTCCAAATGGATTAAGGACCTCAATAAAAATCTGACCACACTGAACCTGATAGAAGAGAAAGTGGGGAGTAGCCTGCAATACATGGGCACAGGAGACCACTTCCTATGTATAACCCCAGTGGCACAGACAATAAGAGCAATGATGAATAAATGGGACCTCCTGAAACTGAGAAGCTTCTGTAAAGCAAAGGAAACAGTCATTAAGACAAAAACAGGTGGCTCTTTATCTCATCTCAACTGCTCATGCCTGGCTGTTGACCCCGCCTTTCTTCTTCATCGAGTCTTCTCTGTCTCCAGTGAACAGATAGCCCACAATACCACCCCATGAATCTTTTTTGATGGAGGAACAGGCTGACTACACACATCTTCAATTAAAAGTCCGTATTTGATAACTTAAGTAATTTACTTTACGCTGCTGCTTAGTTTTGTCGGTTCAGTCATGCACCATTCTGATACCAAACAAAAGGCAGAAATAAGTGTGGGAAATAGTTGCACAGACAGAAATTTGTCAAGTTCCAAAGTGAAGAAGAATCTGAAGTCATCTTCAGGGGTGGCAAGGGTTCCAGGACAAATACACATGTATGAAGAAAATGTGGAGACTTTGAATTGGAAGTGCATCAGAGAGCAAGGTGTGGTGTTCTGGATGCACTGTGAATTATAGTAACATGCTACGAATAGTGGCTTTTCCAGATATACCAACTGGCTCTAAATCCCTGGGTTCATGAAGATTAAACCTTCTACTGGCACCTTGCTTCTGTTATTTTTGCCCATCCATGGTATTCAACCTATATTCTATGCTCCACTGAGTCATAACTGGACCCACAGCAGGGTAGCACAACTAACTTGAAGGGAATGAGAATGAAGGCCAGGAAGCGGTTTATGAAACCTGTAGTCATGTGGGCATGGGGCAAGGGCTTGGATGTGGGCCTTAGCTCTTGAATGAGAAGTGGATCAACTCAGGAACTATGTAGAAGGCAATGCAGTCAGACCACCGATGAAAACATGGAAAGGAAAGGGGAATAAAATATGACTCTTCGTGTGGGGCCAAGCATATCACAACACTTTATTGAAGTTTTAACACTGGGGGAGAAAAAAATTGAGAAAATAGATCATGAATGCTTTTTGGACATGTCATGTTTGAAGTGTCTGTATAGCAAGTAATAAATGTATATTGAACTCAGGGGAGTGGTCAGGGCTAGCATGGGAAGTTCTGTCACTTAGCATCATGGAGTTGGATATGATGGCTTCAGGTCACTCTTCTCCACTCCAGCTGTCTATTCAAATGCCTTCAAGAAGAAAAATCTAAATGACTACAACTGTGCTGGGCCTGGGGCAGGAAGCAGAACTTTGAGCTGATACATTGTTTTCATTAATATTTTTCGTCTGTGTTCTCTTCTTGATTCAAATAATGAAACACAATTAAGAACCAGATAGGAGAGACACAAAGAATAAATTCAAAAGAAAGTTAAAAAAAGAGGGGGAACCAGAAAGGTAAGTATTGGTGGACACAACTCCACGTGGGGCAAGACAGGAAACCTATTATAAAATCAAGGTAAAAATTAAGAAATTTTGTTAGTCATTCAGTGATACTAACAGATTCAGATAACGTTTTGGAAATTGAGTATTTTAGACTCTGGGAAGGACTTTCCACAGACTCTGCTGTCTTCACAGGATGCTTTGTCTTCTGTGCCCACCTAGTCTCAGTTCCTGAAAGGCACCCCCTGCCCTATTTCAATAACCAAAGTAAGGTCACTCTCAACTAACATAAAGTTTCTAGGCATAATCCATTCCCTAGATCTTTTTAATAATGCACACAAATGCCTATAACTGGATGTTCTCTAAGCCCCCACATTTAACCATCTTATCTAGCTAGAGCTCCCATAATTAGAGCTCCCACCCCTACAACATCTGCATCCCCTAACAACATCCCTTCCTTTCTGGAAGCTCTGGAGTCTCGGACCTGACCAATACAAGAAAAGGATGTCATTTCAGATCTCCCCTCCACTCTACCTGCCCTAGCTAATCAGTTGAAACTCACTTTTCCTTTCTTCTGAACTCTTGTCAAATCCATCTTTGCCACCCTAGAATAAAATTTTATCATTCTTCCATTACTAATCACTTACGATTTATCCATATTCCAGGGCACTTATCTTCAATAAGACTACCGTAATACTCCAAAATAAAAATTAGATCTTTGATCCATAATCATTCATCATATCTCAATACCTAAAACATTGAACCCAAACACCAGACACCCAAACAATCCAAATATCTAACACCTCAAGCGTGATGTCAAAGCTCTTCAACATGGTGCCGTTTGTCTTCTGCCTTGCCTCACTTGGAGTTCTTTTCTGTGTTTCTTCACTTTTCTGGCATCTTTTCTAAACACAGCCTTCCATCCTCCAACGCAGTGAGTGGCTCGTGGCTGCCGATGACAAGTGCTCCACATCACTCTGCACGCAGAGTCCCCTGCTAGGACAGGCTCTTTCCTCTCTACACTGCCCCCATCCAGGCTTCATAATTGGCCCATGAGTGACTTCTGAGCTCCATCCAAGGAACCTGTTCTCAGAATTTGACATCACTCTTTTTATAGATCTACAGTAAAATAATCACCATTTTACGTTACAACTTATTTCTGTGAGGGACTTGAGCAGATAAAGGCCTAGTTTACTCTGAATTAGTGCATAGTTTTTATAATCTTAGGGTGTCTTCTGCTGGCATGTATGTAAATAGTTGGCTACAGTGAGTATTTGGCCATTTTGATTTCTTAATTAGCCCTCTTTCTACGTATATGGGCAATTCTGTCTCATGATATCCCACTTTCAACGTCTAGGCCCATTTACTGCTGTCAACCCATTTAGTCTTGATTACTGTATCTTAAAATAATGATCTCATGGTGGCACCACTTACAGTATAAAAAGGAAAACTCATGTTTGCATAATTCAGTCATTCTGGACCTGTACATGTCCTGCAAGAAGATAATTTGAATCGGACCAGTCCTGAAAGAGCTGTTATTCTTTCATTGGACCAAAATTCAGAACAATGAGAAATCTCTTAGAACACCCTCCGGATGTGGTTTCCATGTATCCCTCACATGTTCAGTAATTTATTTCAAATGGTTTTATCTACATTTCAGGCACGGTTCAAGACTCTTATTGAAAAAAAAATTGAAGAACATCCAGTTCCTGCCCCCAAGAAACATTTAATTGTTGACTATAGAAATAACAATACAAACCACAATGCTGCAATGAGAAAATAGGCACTAACTGATTAGTGCTATTTTTTTTCTGCCTTCATAGTCTGAATGCATATTTTTGAAGATGGAATCACTGATTTCAAAGTTGATTTCCATTCTCTACTCAGGTTGGACAAAGAGGAACAGTGGAGGAAGCTATACCAAGGATGTCCCCACTAAAGCCATCTCTTCATTTCTTCCAGCTCAAAGTAAAAGATGATGCTATACCCTAAATTTTGTATGTAATGATGCCATTTTGTCTTAGATGATGATCTTAGCTTCAGTATCATTTAAAAAGGAGCCTCCCTCTCATCTGTCCCAACTCTACCTAACCAGGTCAGACTGTTCTCGTGGCTGTTCTTGCCTATGCTTCCTTGCTACACTTACCATGGAGTACTGGAGACCAATGGTCAGGCTTCTGGAAAGGGAGCACAAGAGGATTTTCTTTCACTTGATTCCACAGTGTTACTCTTCTGCATCCAAAACTTTTACAGGGTCTTTTAAAAAGTGATCCGGTAAGTTAGTCACTATTAGTCAATTTAATTATAGCTTCTTTCAACATTTTACTCGAAGAAATCCTTCAAAGACACCCAAAGCCGTGTGGAACTGCTATAACCTTCATATCTTAAAACAAATGAAAAGATTGAGCAAAACTGTTCTATGCATTATGAGCATTGCCTCTAAACTAGGTACAGTAGCACAGCAAGATAGCAGGAATTTTAAGATGTCATCTCTATTCCTTTGGGAGAAATACTAGTTTTTTTGAAAAGGTCACCATTGATTAAAAAAAAAAGGCCTTGAAACATTGTGCTTTTCAGACAATTCTGCCAAAGGCTTACAAGCCAAAAAAAGTGGAACTGAAACAGAATGTATTTACCATATCGGAGGAATTTTCTGCTCTTCGGAAAACATCATATGAAAAATAGTCTCAATTTATCTTAGGAGGAACCTGGGACATCCTAGTGTGTGATGCTCAAGATTCCACAGCCAGGGCTGTCTTGACAATTCATAGTAAAAAAATAAATGAGGAAAGATGTAAAACAGAAAACACCAATTTCAGTTGAACAATAAATACAAAGTCATTTGCAAGTTGAATCTCCACTCAGAACACATAGGTCAGGTAGGCTAAATCTAGCTTCCAGTGAGCTTGGTCACAGGGAAAACAGAAAGGGCTCATTTCCCTCACAGCGCTTTTCACAGGCTCCCAGCTGGAGCCCGTGAAAATTGTTCAACCAGGCAAGTCCCGGCACAGGGACTATATCCAGTGTTAATATTTATTTAGCAATTAAATTCCACAAAGTTCCATTCAGTGTACATGAAAGAGAACGGGCAAGAAAGTAGGTAGTTTAGTGTCGGAGGGAAAGCGCTAGAACATAGTTTCAGAACACAAAGGGAGGGGCAGCTAGCGTGAAAGCCAGGGTGATGTGTCGAGGGTAAGTAGCATTCCATAAAAATAAAAAAGTTAGTTTTCTAAGGAGATAAAATGTTTGAAAGGGCCCAGGTACATTTCTAGTTGCTCTTGCATAGAAATGATGACAGAAACAGCAGGGGAGATTTTGGGTGAACTTATACCTCACAATAACTTGGAATGTCAGCCTGGAGGATCTACTAAAGATTATGCTGCTGCATGAGTTATGCTTTATCTTATGATAAGGATGACAATGGAGAGTCATCCAAGAGTTAGTTAGGGTGTGGCCTGATGTATGCATGTATGTGGGTGCAAACACTTTTGCGTGCACATGTGGAAGACAGAGGTCAGTGCCAGGCATCTTCCTCTGCTACTCTCTGACTTATTTCATGAGAGAGGATCTCTCACTGAGTCTGGAGCTTATTTATTCAGCCAGGTTGGTTGGCCAGCAAGCTCTGGAAATCCACCTGTCTCCACTTCCTCAGCATTGGGATTCCAAGTATGCACCAATATACCCAGATTTTACTTTAATACTAGGGACCTGAACTCAGGTCTTAACACTTGTACATGATGCACTTTGCCCACTGGCCCATCTCCTCAGTTGCCAAACCAAAGATTTTATTTTTATGTTTTTAAAATCTAGCTCTGCTGGAAATGTGAAGAAGAAACTAGAGTGGAAAGAAGATGGTACCAGTAAGATTGGTACCTTGTCTAGACACGAGGCTGAACAAAGGCAATAACAACACAGAGTGAGTTAAAGAGCTTCAAGCAAACGTGCCTTCCTCCACTCTGCTTTGCATTGTGGATGCTACCATTTCTTTTTATTCCTGGTATGAAATGATAATTAGATTCTGTATTAGATAATTAGTTTCAACAGAAACTAGACAATGACAACCAGTGTTTCTCAATATTCTTCTGGCCTTAGAAGTCACAGTTGTTTCTGAATTTTGCTAAGCATCCCATTCTGTGTCTCAGCTACACCACTATTTAACAGTTTCTTGGAATTTCATTCAGTCTATGTGGAGCACCTAGAGTGGTGTCTTTCCACCTAACTGAGTAATAGGAGCACTGAGACCAAAGAACTGATGCAAAGATCCTCACAGAAATCGAGGACCATGAGTACAGAGTTGAAAGAGACAGTGAGGACAGACCTAAAATTTCCAAATAGCAATCCTGGGTAAAGACAATTATGCTAGTGATTTACTCACTGTAAAAGCGTGCAGGGATGTCTCTTGATGTTTCACAATATAGTAATTTATTGCTATAGCTTGGATCTTGAATATCCCCTAAAAGCCCATGGGTTGAAGGCTTGGTGCCCATACTGTGGTGCTATTGGAAGATGGCAGAACCTTTAGGAGTGAACCGTACTGGAAGAAAGTTAAGAACATGCCCTTTGAGAAGATGTGGTGACCCTGCTCCATCCCTTTTTGTCTCTTTTGCTTCTGGCCATGTGATGACACCTGCTTCTACCCCCAGCGTCCACCATAATAACTTACCTCTCTTCTGGATCAAAGACCCATGAAGCTAAGTAATCATGGACTGTAACCCCGGCTATCAGAAGCCAAAACAAACCTCTCATTTTAGGTATCTGTCACAGTGGTAAAGGGTTGATGAATCCCTTTCATTGATTTATCGCTTGATCCTAGCAATAAACAATTGAGGCAAAAACAACATAAAAACTTACAAATCAGAAGAACCAAAGCCACAAAACTGAAGTAACTTTGCCACAATTGCAATTGGTAAATGGTAGCCGAGGAGTCAGTAGTGTAGACAGAAGGTAGAGAAAGCTGAGACAGTGAGCTCAGATCTGGGCGTGCAGGGTATCCCTCTGGAGAGTGTCTGCTGAAGTCTGGATGTGTGCAGTAGTTGGAAATGCTGCATCTTATTTTAATGGCAGAGATATGGAGGTGAACATTGTTGTTATATAACTAAGTGTCAAAGCTATGGAATGTTAGATGGGAAAAGACCAAAATGAGATTTAAAACTTTGGCAGTGGATGCGTCTGTACAAATGAGGCCGATGACGTGTCCCCCTCTCTCTAAGGCAGAGTCTGTGGGCAAGATGACTCCCAATAAGCTGCTTCCCCAATTACTGTGCTGTGCCTTTATGATATAATCCTCAAGCTGCCCTGCTGCAGCACTAAATTGTCAGCACTTAATAAATTAGATGGGGAGTTTCTTGGCAGCACTGGCTACATATATTTCGACCAGTCAATCAAACAACAAGTATTTACTGAGCTCTTGGAGAAAGCAAGTCATATATTAGGCCCTACAGGGAATGTAAGAGAAGCCTAAGATACCCTATCTTCCCCTAAAGATCTTCACGCAAGCAGATTTTTTGAGTTTTATATAACTGTAACCTATGACTTTCCACACTACGCGCATGGAGATGCTCATTAAACACTCATAGAATAAGTTTTGCTGCAACAAGAAGGTATTGAAATTATTACACATTTTGTTAAAAGTCTCCGTTTGATAGTAACTTAGGACACTTTAAAGATGTCTAAGACTTCCCATGTAGCCTTAAATAAATTATGTTGTTAACAAGAGTAAGTCATAAGATGAGATCACTCCCTTAATATTTATTGAACATTCCCTGTGTGAAGATAATGCAATAAATACTGGGAACACAAAGAAAGGCAAAACTTAGCTCCTGCTTATTGAAGTCTCCCAGAACCAGCAAGACTACAGAGAGATGTGTAAAAGGCTCATTACTGGGTGCTGCCGGAGTAGATTAAAAAACACATCACTCACTGTGGGAAGCTCACAAAAGGAGGTGAGGCTAAAGGTGGGCTCAGAGAACAAGTCACGGTTGCCTGAAGGAGAGGGTCAGTGCCTTCCAGGGAGAGATACACAGCATCCACAGCGTGAAGGGATGTTCCGGCTGCATGAGAGCTGAAACACTAGAAGAAAAGCTGAGTGGGGGAACGGGGGAACGGCATATGAAGGGGGCTGTAGAGTCACAGAGAGGAGAAGCCATTGGAGGATTGTGGAAGGCAATGACTCTGCCCGGTTCCCTGTAGAACGGCTTTGATGGTGTATGGGACTATCCTTGTCATGCTGCGGTAGTGCAGGGTACTGGGTGAATGGAATGGGAGACTGTAAGGGCCTTTAGGAGTAGCCATAGAAACTAAGATGCTAAAGCTTGTCTCAAGTCAGCCAAGACTCCTGCTCACAATGTCCTTTGGTTTCCACGTATAAGCAAAAAGAATTTGTCTTCTCTCTCTCTTCTTTAACGCTTACATTTAATGTAGGTTATAACACTTTCTCAGACAGTTCACTAAGAAAAAAGCAGCCATTAAAATTAAGCTGAGTGAGATGGAAAACGGGCTTGTAAAAGTCCACCCCAGCCACCTGGAAACAGGGTTCCAGGCATGCGAGCCCTGGCAGGCATCATGGGAAATGTGCTGAATCCAGAAGAAGAGACCACGGCCTGGGGGGCTGCGGACTTGCAGTTCTCTTTATTGGCTTATTATTTTGACATTGTAACCTAGCTTTCCTACAACTAGGTGTCTTAGTTAGGGTTTCTGTTGCTGTGAAGAGACACCATGGCCAAGGCAACTCATTAAAAAAAAAAAAACATTGAATTGGGGAGGCTTTCTTCAGTTTCAGAGGTTCAGTCCATTGGCATCATGATGGGGACGATGGCAGCGTGCAGGCAGGTGTGGTTCCAGCTGCATCTTTACCAGAAGACAACAGGAAGTCAACTGACCCTCATACTGAGGGAAGCTGGAGCAAAAAAAAAAAAAAAAAAAAAAGACCTCAAATCCCGCCCCCACTGTGACAACAAGGCCACACCCACTAATAGTGTCGCTGCCTTTAGAGGCCATTTTCTTGCAAACTATCACACTCCACTTCCTAGATCTCAAAGACTTATAACCATATCATAGTGCAATGTAAAATGCATTCAGTAGAACTTCAAAAGTCCCTATATAGGTTATCATCTATAACCATCTCAAATACTTCTTAGCACCTCTGTTTCCCATGCTCCTACCAGTACGGTTCATTTAGCAGTCTTCAAAGCATTCCACTTCTTCCATAACCCAAAGTACCAATGTCCAAATTTCTCCAAACAAACACATGGTCTGGCCTATCACAGCAATCCCCCAGTCCTGCTACCAACTTCTATCTTAGTTAGGGTTTCTATTGCTGTAAAGAGACACCATGAAAACTCTTATAAACAAAACACTTAATTAGGGTGGCTTGCTTACCATTTCAGAGGTTCAGGCCGTTATCATCATGACGGGAGGCAAAGTGGCATGCAGGCATATACCGAGCTGGTTCCATCTTGACTGGAAGGCAGCAGGATGTCGACTGACTGTCACACTGAGGGACGCTTGAGCAAATGAGACTTCAAAGCCCATAGTGACACACTTCCTCCACCAAGGCCACACCTCCTAATGGTGCCTCTCCCTTTTTCTTTCAAACCACCACACTAGGTCTCCTTTATATTTACCTAAAGCCACAAATGGCAGTGAAGCTGGGGAGAAACCACTAAAGACAAGTGTTAAGGTAGCATTCCTGAAAGGGTTAAGACTCAAATTTTGGGTCAGGAAAAGGGGAACAAATGCCAATTAGTTGAAGGGAGAACCAAAAAGACTTCATAGTGGGTCCCAAGCTTGCGGATACATATAAGCGCATATGAGACTGATGAGATGACCAGATCAAGACAGGTTAGCAAGCAGCAGAATCGTGAGCCTCTGGGCCACAGCTACCACCAGAGAATTATTTGCAGACTTACTGAAATAAGTCTTACATGAATTTTCAGGCTGGCCTTTGTTATAAGGAGATCGAGAGAAAAGACACACCCAACAGCACCCTGGGAAACCCTGGACTCAGGGGATCATTTTCCTGACAACGCACACACAGGTTTTTGCTTGTTTTGCTCTGTGTTTTTGAGAATGGAACTTTACATTCTACACACCAGAAGTTTCCGAGCACAACAAATTGTGACTTAGCCATGAAAATATTAGGCTGTTTTGGTAGACACATGGTCTTGCCATTTGAACCGACAAGCCAAAAAGAAGACATAAAAATGATAAACAGACATTCCAAAAACTGGTCATGCAAGGAGCTGAAGAAATGGTGGTTAAGACAGTAAGTGTCAGTTTCCCCTAACCAATTAATAAAAACAGGCTGAGATAATCAAAACCAGGGCTGGCAAGTCTGTAGGCAAACAAACACTTCCAAAGCCAATGGGAACACAAACTAAGAGCAGCCTGTGCTGGGGCCAACACTGTGCTACCCCCAGGTCTAGTAGGGCAGTGTGGTCCCCAAAGCATTCACATTCTCCTTCTAACAACAAAACATCTTCCAGCTGTACCACCCAGAACCATCCCCAAAAACCACCACAGAGAAAGTTTGGCATGCCTTAGAACCCGGAAAGTGTAGTTATCTTGGGTTCCGGCATGTTTACTGCTGTGCCCTTTGGTATTTTTACAGCTTCTTGCCTTTCTCTTCACTGTCCTCCCTCTTCTCTAGTGTTCTCTCCCCCACTCTCCCCAGTCTTTCTCCCCTCCCCCTTTCTCTCCTGCTTCATCTCTTAGCTACAGAACAGGCCTAGGAAGCTCACACACATGCTGTTCTGACTGCTTGTAAGGATGTCCACATTTTAAAAGAAATTTTCATTTAACCCATTTTGGAGCAATGTGTAATCCACATTTCTGCTGAGAGAACTGCAAACCCCTATCCGATGAAGATGAAACAGAAAACATCAGACTCACAGAGGAAGCTGATGCGTGGGAGCACAGGCACAGATGTGATGGATTTCAGACATATTGGTAGAGCTCAGGAAAACACAATCGTACGCCTGTCATTGGGAGGCTTCACTCATAGGTCCTGGCAGAAAATATTGTTTTCCCGACCAAATTGTGAGACCATCCTCTAAGCACAGTGGCCAGACAGAAACCTGATAGTTTCTCATTCTTTTGTTGAGTGCTGAGAACACGTTATTGAGTGGGATGTGTTGCTCTGAGCTTAAAATAATGGAAAATACAGAACAATAGACAAATATAAATGATATAATAACTAAAAAGTCGACATTTATTAAGCTCTTAAGATGTTCTAGATAGCCTCAGCACTTAAAAGTCTATATACTCATTCCTACCTAGAACCAAAGAAAAACAACTTTTTCAAAGACATGCAGTAGAGGAGACATTTAGAGTGTTCATTCATTAAAAATAGACATCTTAGCCAGGCGGTGGTGGCGCATGCCTTTAATCCCAACACTCGGGAGGCAGAGGCAGGTGGATCTCTCTGAGTTTGAGGCCAGCCTGGTCTACAAGAGCTAGTTCCAGGACAGGCTCCAAAGCTACAGAGAAACCCTGTCTCAAAAACAAAACAAAACAAAACAAACAACAACAACAACAAAAGAATAGATATCTTGGGCTGGAGAGATGACTTGCTGCTTGTCCAGAGGACTGGGGTTCAATTTTCAGCATCCGCATGATGGCTCACAATTATCTGTAGCTCCAGTTCTGGGATGTAGCACCCTTTTCTGACATACATGTGGTACAGAGACATACATGCAAGCAAAACACCAATATAAATAAATTTTAAATAATCTATCTACATAATTTTATTATTTATTTTATTAAGACGGGGCCTAATATATCCCAGGTTAGTGCAGAACTAGCTTTATAGCCCAATGACCTTGAACTCCATCTCCTGAGCACTGGGGCTATAGGCATGTACCAGCATACCAAAATTATGAAATGTTGGGTTTCCAAGCATGCTAGTTAAGCCCTCTACAAACTGAGATACATCTGCAACTCCTACCTATTTGGTATGTATGTATATTTAACACACTATACTATGCATTTGGACCTTCAAGGTTGATAATGTGAAATTTGTTTCAAGGCTTAAACCTCAGGGATCTGCTGTGTTTTGTAGCATGGGTAGGATGCTGTGACTGAGAACTAGAGAAGTAATATATGGATGGTCTCCAACAGGAGCTCATTACATCATTATCCCTTCTTGGATCATACCATCCTAAACTGCAAAGCAACACAGGGCAGCACTCCACAAGCCGGGCAGGGCATAGGTGAGTTTTAAGGCTGAAAGTTCTGGAGAGATGAGGTAGCGCATGGTGAAGGAACAGGCCAAGAGAAGTGCTGAAGGAGGTGTTCTAGACTGGGAAACCCAAGGAGCTCTCCCCACAGCAATGCTGCCCTCCTGGTGACAGACAGACTCATGATTCAGAGGGCAGCCGTGCAGCTCACTTTGTCTGATCACTCAAGGGCTTAGAGCAAGTGTGTTCAATTGCTGTGTTTACTTTTGTCTGCTCCTTGCCAACAACTGCAGGGGAGGGTAAGCACTTCTGGCTGGAGTGTCAGGGCCCAGGGGCATGCTTCGAAAGTGCAAGCCTGGCATGACCTTCTAGCATGGCTGCGAAGTACAAACACCACCAGCCTTGACCCAAGCTCTTCAGAGGCAGCATCTGAGAAGTGTGATCCTTGTTGACAAGCCTCCCATGAATGTCCCAGGAGATGCTTCCCAGCAGTAAATCGTGGCCTTCTGATGAATCAGAGGACTTCCAGACCTTCTGGGAGTGGGGAGAAGCCGACACTGTTTACTCTTTCAGACTAGAAGGAAAGACTGTGATTCATTGACAGATTGACTTTGGAAAGACAGGGCCAATGTGGCTGTGAATGCTTCTTGATGATTTGTGCTGAGCAGTAAATGGTTCTATTTCTAGAATTAAGCAACACACACATACACCCTGGTCATGTGGATTCCCTCAGACTCCAAAATCTCAAACCCTGGAAGAACAATATCCCCAAGGGCAACAATAAACTTTGCTTTTCTTCCAGAAAGGGGAAAAATGGAAATAATATTTCTCAGAGACAGCTTGCAGCAATATCTGCAAGAAAACATCTAGCCCAGACTGAACATGTTTTCCTTCTTAAAAGGATAAAGGAACACGTGTAAGGAAGAGAGAGACTAAGGCAGGTGATTTTAGAATTATGTTTGCATTCATCTCAGGACATATCAGAAGTCTGTTCCTTTCAAATGTCTAAATAAATACAAATTTAACTTCTAAAAGGTACTTTCGTTTGTCTCAGTCAACAGTTTAACAAGTGATAGAGAAAGCAAGAAATAATTAGGACAGCAAAGCAAGGATCTTCTTTTTTGTAAGATTTTATTTTATTTTTGATTGTGTGTCTCTGTGTCTATGCCACATGTGTACAGAAGAGGGCATCAGATCCCTGGAGCATCATAGCAGACAGTTGTGAGACATCCAACATGGATGTTGGGTACCGAATTCTGCTCCTCTGAAAAAGCAGAAAACTTTCTTAACTGCCGAGACATATTTCCATCCTGTAAGAGTCTTCTGTAAATGGAAGAAGGAAATCCAGTTGTGATAGGAAGTGGACCAAAGGAAGAGGACTTTTTATGAACCCCCAAAGAGTAAAAAGGAGCAAGTCCAAGCTTCCTGCCCAAGGCCAGATGGCTAGTGAGTCACCAAGCAGGAGTTTGAACTGTGTACTAGAGTTTAGTTTATAATCATGGTTCAAGCATTTTAATAAAAGGAAAGCAGACTTCTTTAGGAAAATCCCAATATCCTTATTCTATGAAAGTGGGCAGTGAAAACAGCAGCTAATTGAGTATATGATTGACCACCATGAGCCAAAAGTTGAAGTAGGTTAGAAACATAGGTGCCATCATCTTGGAAACATAGTTTATTAAAAATCTGATAGAGTCTGAAAGGCACAAAAGTAATAGTTTCAGCATTAATTTATTTTCAGTTTCACAGTTGGTCTGTAAAAGAAACAGCACAGAACTTAATAGCAAGTGTGACAGAAGTCTGCACCAGAAAAGAGAGGTGAGTGAGGACAAAAGGCCACAGTGTGACTTCGCTCCTCATGGCGGAGGCTCTTTAATCAAGTCGCTTGAGCCCTGGGCACCTGCATCTTCCCGGTGTCACACTCCATGGCCAATGGAGCTCATCTGACCTTCACAGGGTACGCCAAAGCTTTAGTCCATCTGAAATGAGAAAAGAAATCATTTACAAAGTGTTTAGCCCAACGATACTGACTTGATCAATAAAATATGCAAGTAAAATCGCAACCATAGAATGGGCAGTTTTCTTCAAGAATAAAATAACTTCATAATACCTAAACATACTGGATCATAGCAAAATATTTCTTCCTTCAGGTAGTTCAACAAGATGCCCTACATTCTCCTGACTTTAATTTTTTGTTTGTTTGTTTGCTTCTTAAGAGAATGTAAAGCCGAGTGTCCCTGCAACTCCTCCACCCCGCCAGCAACAAAACTCCAGTTTTTTGAGGGAATAGTGTCCCTAAGCTGATTACAGACAGGATGGGCAAGTCTTCTGACTTAGGAACCTGACTGTCCCCAGTGGCTTCACAGCAGGGTGGAGGCCTTCTCAGAATGGGCCACAGCTGGGATTTCTTCATGGTCCCCACAGCTGCACACAAGTCAAATGCACCTGCTCCTGTTATTTTATATCATTTCTTCCTGAGTCCATTTACAGATTTTTTTTCTCAAAGAAGGCAAACTAATATTTCCTCTTTGCGTCACGTGTCCCCACAATATCCACCGTAGCCATGCTAACGCTTTCTGAAAGGACCATTTCCAGTCAGTTCTCTGCATCTGCCTTTATCAAGCTATTTTCTTTCCTCCACATTTAAAACCCACCTGAGTGCTAAACAGTAAATTAAAGGTACAGAAGTGCAGGATGTTTTTTTTTTTTGACAGTTATGCAAAGGGTCTGAATTTTCTGCTGCATCATTTACTATTACAATATATTTGCATAATGTTTTAGAATGGAAAAATAGTTGTGGAATATGGGCCTCCATGTTAATAAGACGAGAATTCTATAAACAGAAATATTATTCATGGTGTCTGATCGTTGATGAGGGCAACGCCAGAGAGGTGTTGAACTTTGCTCAGACTTTTCATCAGTCAGACTGATGTGATAAGAAATTTCCTTTGTGAGACATAGATATTTCTCTCTCATGAAACAGAGCAGCGACAAATAAGGGCAAAGCAGAGCCCATGAAATGAATATGCCCGATGCCCCAAAGGTTGGAAACATTCCTTGACTTTCTTGAATCGGAGAACTAGGTTATACAAGTGCTAAGGCTCCTCGCGAAACTGAAGCACTGCAGCCCGAAGCCCACACAGGCGAGCCCTGGAGCCCATATGAGATGTAGAGGAGGTGAGCAATGAGGAAGTGGAAATCCCACTTGGAGCTGCCAGTGGAAAATATATGAGAACTGGAAATCCAGGCTTAGGTAGCATGTGGCTATGACTGTAACATACCCACATGGCTAGAGTTATTCAGAACTGAGAAATTAATTTGAAAACGGGAGAAAGTCCAGATAAAATCAAGGGATGCCTGCATAATATTTAATACAGGTCTACGCCTACAATACCAGACATATAGAACTCCAACAGAAAGCTTTTTGTGCTGAAAACGATGTTACAAAAAACAGCAAGCACTAAATTCTATGGTCAAATGAATGAACATTCAGAAGAGACAGTAGATACTTATTATATTTTTTAAAATTCACCAAGACTAGAAATGGTAAAAATGCATCAAATGTAACAAAATTCCAAGAATAAGTCCTTGCTTATCAACAACAGCCTTGCATGTAAATGGGCTAAATTCTCTAATTAAAACATAAAGGCTGATTGAAAGTTTTGAAAATAGAGTTCCATGGTGTCCCATAAAGAGCTCCTTATCAGTAATGACATACACTAACTGAAAGGGAAAGAACTTAAGTAGACAGTCGCTGAGACAGAAATCAAAAGAGAGCAGCATTAGCTAATACCTGTACCTGACAAACAGACTTAAAGATAAACGCTGTGAGAAGAGACAAAGCCACTATGTAATGGCTTCAAGAAAATATTTCATAATCACATGCCAACACTGCACAAAATGGGGAAAAGCTTCTTCTACTTTCTAAGACAAGACAAAGATGTCTCTTCAACACATTATTAGAAGAATTATCTAGAGCCGTTAAGCAAAAGGAAGAAATAAAAAGCATCCAAATAGAAAAGGATAAAGTTAAATTATCCATATTTTTAGAGGATATAATTTTATACAGAGAGGAGAACCTAGAGATGCCAATAAACGTCTATGAAAGCTGGCGAGTACAGTGGAAGGATAGAAGAAAACCTTACTAAAAAGTCTTATATAGTAATGATAAACTGGATTAGAAACAAATCATGAAAGCAGTTCCATTTCCAACAGATGTAAAACATAGAAACAAGTTTAACCAATGAAGTGAAATATCTATAATGAAAATCACAAGATGTTGAAAACACTGAAGAAGACATGAGGAACTGGAGAGATAGCTCAGACGTTAAGAGCACCCATGACTCTTGTAGGAGACCCAGGTTTGGTTTCCAGTGTTCACATGAGACTCAACAGTAACTCATCATGTGAGAATCTATCAGTAACTCTAGCTCCAGAGGATCCGACGCCCTCAGACCACTAAGGACACCTGCATACAGTGCACACAAGCACACAGACAAATCTAGTAAATAATATAGTTAAAAACAAGTAAATAAAAAGACCTCTCAAGATTATGTATTAGAAGAATTTATGTTGTTTAAATGTCTATGCCCAATGTAGCTCACAGGTCAATATATCTCACATTAAAATGCCAGTAACAGTTTTTACAGAACAAGAAAAGTCAACTCTAAATTATATGAGAAAGCACAAAATACCAACTCACCAAAGGAATCTCAGGAGGGCAAAAGAATAAAGTTGGAGATGTCAAGCTATCTGACTTTAAAATGCACTATAAAACTATAGTAATCAAATTACTATAGTTATAGTAATTACTATGGTAATCAAAGCAGTATGGTGGGCTAGGGATGTCGTTCAGGGGTAGAGCACAAGGCTAGCATGCATAAGGTTCTCGAAAAATCTTCACCATAAATAATAACAACAAAATCAAAGTCAATGCAGTATTGATATTAAAAACAAGCACAGACCAATAGCACATTCAGAATAGCTCCATGGATTAGCATTATATTCTTGACTAATTTACCAACAACACACATGGAAAAAGGACAGCCTCTTTAATTAATGGTGTTGAGAAGACTGGACAGTCACATGTAGAAGGGTGAAATTTGGTGCCTATAACTTACTTTATAAAGGTTACTCATAATGGATCAAAAATCTAAATATAAGGCATAAATCTGAACGTATAAGAAGAAACCACAGGACAATTATACCATTTCATTACAATAAGCAAAGAGTGTTTGATTAAGACCCCCCCAATACACAGGAAGTAAAGCAAACATAGACAAAAAGGTAACTTACAAAATAGGAAAAAAGTTCAAACTATTCGTCTGCTAAAGAATCAGCTTCCACAACATAAAATTAACTTTTGAAAAAAAAAACAGTAATAAAAAAATGTAATGAAGCCACGGTGTGACACCAGTTCGTGTAGCAAGAAGGGCTGTTACCATAACGGACAAACTCTAGCAAAGATGTAGAGGAAAGAAAAAATAAATTCTCATGTATATAGAAGGTGATAAAAAATATTCATAATTCTATAAATAGGTCATTTATTCTATAATTTCATCCTTTAAGTACATGAGTGACAGCATTTTCAGACAAGAAAAGGTACTGTCTTCACTACTCTCGGTTCTTCGTTAAGAGAAACATCTCTTTATAAGGTTGGTGCATCAATGTCCTTCAAAAAAAAGAAAATATAGGGTTGGGAATGTCAGTCAGTGACAGAGCTCTTGCTCAGCATGAGAGAGGCTCTGGGATTTGAGCTACAGAACTGGGGAGAGTTGAGACAGACAGAAACACAGATAGATCAGAAGGATGAGGGTTACAAGTCAAAGGCCTGCCTGAAACACACAGCAAGTTCAAGGCTAGCCTGGCTATCCCAGCAATCCCTTGACACAAATCAGAGAGAGAGAGAGAGAGAGCAGAGGGAAAGGGGGAAAACCTAGGGAGGTTGGGAATATCGCTCAGAGATAGGATGTTCGCCTCTACAAATCACAAATCATATTTTAAACAAAATAGTAATAACTACATTGTTAAATCTAAGTATCTTATGCTTATTGAAGATGAGAATGAGCAAGGTGTAAAAATCTAATTAAATAAATTTGGAACTAAAATTTTGGGTAATAAGAATGTGAAAAAGTTAAAATACCTCAAGTCCTTCCTTTGTTTATAAAGATATTGGGCACATCCTGTTATTGATGGTAGAGGCATCAAGCAATGAATGTGCCAGTGAGCACGCATTGGTGGACGTTAGTTTGTTTCCAATTTAATACGGATGGCCCATGCTTCCGTGAGTGCTTGTGCGCGTGCGTCTGAATGAGCATATCAAACTATCAATCCAGGAGAACAGCAATTCACAGCAACACAGATGAATCTCAGAAGGAGTATATACTCTGTGAACCCATTTTTAAAATGTGCTAAAAGCTAGCAAAACCAATTTATTGGTTTATTAAAAGTCTTAAGAATGGTTACCTTTGGAGAGGAGGGAAAAGTTAATGGCAGGGAAAGATACAAGGGGAAAGCCGGGGTGCACATAATAATATAATTTTTGACTGGGGTTGCGGTTACTGTTATATGCTTGGACTAGTTTTATGATAATTCATATAACTGCATAATGTTGTGAATTTTTCTGTATGTATGGGCCTGTCAATAAAAATTAGTTTATTTTAATGTAAAATTATCACCAAAATAATATAAATAAGTTGCACAGCTCTTAAATTTAGTAAAGGGCAAAAGGAATGGAAAAGGTGATTGAACAGAGCTTGGGGTGTGGCTGGACTGGGAGAGGGCTTGCCTAACATGCGCAGGGCATTCAATTTGGATCCCAAGCATTGCATAAAACAGGTATAGGTGCAAGACTGTAATCTCAACACCTGCAAAATACAAAACTTGGGAAATAGAGAAAAGAGGGTCAGAAGATTGTCATTTTTAGATAGACCATGAGTTTGAAACCAGCCTGAACTGCATAAAATGTGATATCAAAGCAAAAAAGAAAGAGAAGAGCATGTGTGGTTAAACAATAGAAAACAAAAAATAAAAGATAAAAAGGTAGGATAAAAGGCAAAATAATATGGCTGAAGTATTCCAAGCATATCAAGAATCATCAAATCAAGGCTTGATTGATAGTTCAGTGGTGTGGTGGTTTGAAAGAAATTGGCCCCCAAAGGGAGTGGCACTATTAGAAGGGGTGGCATTGTTGGAGGAAGTGTGTCACTTTGGGGGTGGAATTTGAACCTCTAAGATTGTAAGTGAGACACCCAAATTAAATGTTTTCTTTATATGAGTTGTCATGGTCATGGTGTCTCTTCACAGCAATAAAAACCCTAACTCAGGCAATTGGATAAAGTACTTGCTGTGCGAGGGTGAAAACGCGTGTTTGAATGGAAAAAAAAAAACACATTAATCCAGGAGTGGTAACACTGCATCTGAGTCCCAGTGCTCCTAAAGAGAAATGGGCTACAGATATAAAAGAAGCCCTCTAGTTCCACAGGTCGGCTGGCCTGCTGTGTGCAGAGGCAAACAGCTGTGCAGAACAAGGTGGGAAGCAAGGACTGACACCTGAGCTTATCCTCTGACCCCTGCACGTGTAGGAACCAAGTAGTGGTGCAAGACTGTAATCCAAACACCTGCAAATTACAACACTTGGGAAGGAGAGACACACACATGAATGCTCACATTCACATCCATGTGCACATATCATAACACACATGAGTGTGTACAAATAGAATGACAGAAACAAAAGTGTCACTTTTTATAAGACAGAAACTGATGGAATTAGTTTCAAGAAACTTGTTAACTGATACTTTCAAAGGACCATTACTGTACAAAGAATGACTTAAATGACTAGGAACCTCTCTCTCTCTCTCTCTCTCTCTCTCTCTCTCTTTCTCTCTCTCTCTCTCTCTCTCTCTCTCTCTGTGTGTGTGTGTGTGTGTGTATGTGTGTGTGTAGGTATATAGCTAGGTAGATAATATATAGATGATATATAGATGATAGATGGATGGATGGATAGATAGATAGATAGACAGATAGACAGACAGACAGAAGATAGATATTTCCATAAACTCAGTGCATTGAAACAAAACAAGTTCATCATATTATGGTTCTATATCTTAGAAGCCTAACTGGGCACTCACAGATCTGAACTCACGGCGTCAGCAAACGTGTTCTTCTCTCAGGAACCTGCGTCTCCCACGTTACTTAGCTGTGATGCTCCCCCATCTTCAGAGATGACACCAGCTGAGTCTCCCTCAGATCACACAACTGAGTTTGCTTCTGTCATGAGACATCTTTCTTCTATTCTCCTGCCTCCCTCTTCTTCAACCTTTAAGGATCAAATCCCCTCAGTTCAAGGTCAACTAAATAGCAAGATCAATTCTGAATGCTGCCTCAGTCCTCCCGTACCATGTACACGTCTTTGGGAACCCATATGCAGGCTGTAGGGGTTAAAATGTGCACATCTCTGGGAAGTCCTAATTCTGACTACCACAGATCTATCTGCCAAACTGTCCCCAAGGAAAGTGGACAGAATAATAATTATGACAACTAGCAAAACAGTTTTTAAATTGAAGTATATTCAGAGGGAAAGTAGAAAGTATAAAATGATAAAAATCTACCAAAAGATATACAGTAGGTTTGACCCTCAAGAATTAAATACAAGGGGTAGGTCAGATCTTGTGCCTCCTGGCCCAATCAATAAACTACCAATAAAACGTCCAAAGAACATAAAGCAGTAGAGGCTCCACTTTGAGGCACTTTAAATGCTGCTAAATTTCTTTCCCCAAATGAAAATGGTAATTATGATCTAGACCACAGGGCTGTGTTAAAAAATACTTCAGGATTGAGGCACACTGCAGCTATCACATAAATGTTAAATAAAAATAATATTTCCTGTATCCTGCCTAGGGTTGGGCAAACCCAGATGTATATTGTACTTTTCACATATTTCAAAATATTTTCAAATGTTTTGGTTTGGGTTCAATAAAAACCTCAAGAACATCTGCCAAGTGCTTTTTCCATTAATTATTCAATCCATTTGTGTTTCCAGGGAAATTCAGGCCACATGTTTTTAATTCATTTAGCACTAACTCATCAAAATATTGTTTCTCTCGGTGCTATTTTCTGTCCAAAAGACTTTTGAGTCCTCTTTTATTATTAATTTATTTTTTATTTACTCCTGAGGAGCAACACAGACAAGCCCTAGTAAAGAATTCAGACTGCGTATACACAGCATCCAGGAATCGCTGAGTTTTAAGTCATATGAATCCACTCTGGCCACCATCACCTCTCTTAGCTGCTCCCTTACTTCTGTACCTCTTGTTTTTTTTTATCAAGTTCTGCTTTGACCCCCTTGTTCTCTCCATAGTTGGGACTTTCCACCACTGAGGCCCACAGGCCTGGCGATACCCCGAGTCTCTTCCTGCTACTTCCCCAAGCTGGGACTTTCTCCTATTTGGGATCCGTGCTCAGCCTTTAAGAAGGACAGTTTTCAAAATTAAATGTTATGTTCTCTTGAACATAAAATTGAATGCTCTCTCTCTGTCTCTGTCTCTGTCTCTCTCTCTCTCTGTGTGTGTGTGTGTGTGTGTGTGTGTGTGTGTGTGTGTGTGTGTGTGATATCAAATATGTGATTAGTGTCTTAACTCACAAGTCTCTAATGGATGGGGAGCTAAATGAATGCTCCGAAGCCAGCCAGGGTTATACTGTGGCCAGTATTCCTACTTCATGTCTTTTTGCCTATGATGTGTTTCACAATTCTCCTAGGAGCATCATGCGTGTGTGTGTGTGTGTGTGTGTGTGTGTGTGTGTGTGTGTGTGTGTGCATGTATGTGTGTGGGGGGGATATCAGTACCATAAAGCATGAAAGCTATAAGGAAATTCTACTAAGGGAAAGAAAGTTAAAGATACTCAGTAGCTAAATGCAATGTGTCATTTCCTATCTGACTCTGGATTTTCTAAAATTAGTGCTCAAAGGCGCTATTGAAATAACTGGAGAAATTTAAACACATTTCATTTCAGGTACAAAACAGTAATAAAACAGTTATGTAGAAGTGCCTCATTTGTTTAGAAGTTAAAGTCCTGGGGAGGAAGTATCAAGATGCCTCAAACTTTGGAATTAACCCTTTCCCAGATGATGCCAAGTGTACTATACATAAATATTAGCTATGCTAATTACAAAAAGTTGAGAAAAACATGCACACAACTGTGTGTACATATGGGTACATCTTTGCATACAAATGGAAAGAAAGCAGATATGGCAAAGTGTTAGTGATTGGTAAGTCATTGCTACTCATGCAAACATATGCACACAGAACCCTCCCCATCACAAACACACACACACATATACATACTCCATGTGGAGAGGATGGGGGGTCTCAGTAGGAGACTTTCCCCAGCAAAACTGTAAAATACAACTCAAACCAGAAGTCAGCTTGCCATTTAAAATACATATGTATAAATGTCTTTGTGTATTTAAAGTTAACTTTTGATGCATGAAATACAACATGCATACATTTTAGTTAATAATAATGCTGCAAGCAAAGGCTTTGCTGGACATGGTGGCCAGTGTCTTAAAAGAGACAGTCTTGATATGTAAGGGAGTGCTGTGTCTTTGGAAGTTTGAAGGAAACCTGAAGGAGTGTGTACGCATCTGTTCTTCCTGGTAGTTACCAAAAACTATACACTGGAAACTAAGGGATTCTAAAGCTACCATAAGAGCCAGGCAATTGAATACTCTGTTAAGAGTAACCTGACTTCACTGTCACTGGTAACTCCTCGGGCACATTATGACAAGACACTCAGTAGCTTGCAGACGCCCTTCTGCTTCACCAGTTACACACGTCAGGTGTCAGCATGTGTAGAGACAGCTCCTTGAGAAGTTCAATGTCAATGCGCCGCTTAGAGATGGAAATGATCTCTTTATGAACCAGCACACAGGGGAAAGATTGTGGAAGAGCTGGTTGGCCAAGCAGCAGCTGGGCCTACACATTTCAAAGATGGCAGCCTGCAGCCCCCGCAAAGAGAACCAGTGAAGAACTGGCTGTGACTTCTAATTAGAAAGACAGTGAACTTTTGTTTTGGAAGGGGATTTGGGACATCGCTGTTTTATGGGATATGACCGACCGTATATTAGGTGGTCCTAGTTAGGTGAAAGATTTTATGTAGAAATAATCCTCCTTTGGCTTTTTCCACTACAATAAAACCACTACTAAGACCTTTTCCCATATGAAGCGTTTCCACAGGCACATTCAAATGCTAATCCCTCCTTTTTTATACGCATTTTTTTCATGACTCCTAAGAAGTTTACCAGTTTGGGAAATTGGCAAAAATTAGTCCCTTGACGAAATCTTGGGGTGGTTTTCACCACAACAGGTTTGCTTGGTTTTCGCATGAGTCCAGGGCACGTTCACAGCATCCCTGGATACAGACGTCACAAGGGGGATCAAATGTTGTTATCTTAACCTTACAAATAAAGGCAAGGGACTTACAGTGACTTTTAAAAGTACTTGAATTCTGGGTTAAGAGCACACCTTCACACTAGGGTGAATCATCCTGAATTTGCTACATACTGAAAATTCTTTGTAGCATAAATTTTTATGAGCGAAACCAGGATTGAACCATTTTAGTCACCAAATGCAAAATAATCTAAAATTTGTGTGTGTGGGTACAAACGAAATGTCTGGGACTCCCAAACAATTACACAGTGTCAATTATTGTTGGAAAAAGTTATTCTTAAACAGAATGGTGTCAGCAAAAAAAATGGAGACCTGGATTTGAATATCGGAGCCACCGTGGAGCCACTGTTGTTACTTTGTGTCTCGGCAAGCAAAAAGTTCTCCAGTCCCTCTGAGCTCTATCAGTTTCTCCATCTGCAAAGTGCGGAACACTGTGGTCTTGGTGTGTTTTGATGAGGCCCATGTGAGGTAGCTTTCAATTGCTCTCCTCTAATTAGATTATTCAATTAATCCTTTCAGCGTTGGGAAGCATGGTGAGTTTACCTGCAGATCCTGGCCATTTGAAATATAAATGTGTATTCTCCTCTCGAGTTTCCATTACCCATATGAATACCCATGAGTATTCTATGAAGGAGGTGAGGAGGAAAAGGAAAGAAATCCCAGGTTTAGTCCATGTCCTATGCCATATTAGTGAAAGTGTCGGGATACAACACACATGATTAATGCTACTGAAATCAGCAGGAAATTATTCAGGTGGATTCAATCAACCCAGCCAAACATATAGGTAGCTTATTAAAATGTAGACAAAAGTCTACAGGCACTTAATACATAACGGTGACTCTAGACCTAAATTAAGAGCCTTCCCTCCCCCACAGGCCTAGCCCTTATGTCTTGCCGTTCAGAAGCAGCTACTTCTCACTGCTGGAGTTATGAACTTGCTTCCCGTTTTTCACTTTTTCTTTTTTTTCTTTTTTCTCCTTTGAAAGCAAGACACAAGTGACCTTTTCTATACCCCTGGCCCAGTCCCTTGCTGAGACACCGTGCCATTGAGCTTGCTCGTGGTACTGCCGGCTAGCAGAGCAGGGAGGTGTGAAATCATGACACCATATGCCGTTTATTCTTAACTACGCCCTTCGATCTAGGTGTTCACCTCCCCATTCTCACAGAGACTGTGAAGAAAATGAGAAACAGTGTGCACTTAATGGGGCTGGAAGAGGAAGCTTCTCTGCACATCTCTCCCATCGGACTCTCTGGGGGTCTTGTATCTTGAGAGCAGTCATTTGTGATACAGGAGATAGAGAGCTTTGGGATGTCCTCAATGCTATGGATCCTGTCACCACAACAGAAGGGATCTTTTCCTCCTCTGCCTCTGCAGGATCCTTCCATTCCACCTAGATGAGGAAAATCCAGCCTAGGGTTCCCTAGCTTACCACAGCTACGAACTCCTTCCAAAAATGAGTCTCGAGAGGTAGTTTTCCTATATATACTGTCTCAAGGCCTAGTTCTGAGACAGCCCAGGAAAAGAGCAACAACAATAATGATAAGAACAACAGCTAGTCCATATACATTCTTTTCTTCAAAGAACAACATGTAACATTTACGGAATACAGCTCTTTATGTTGTGGTCTGAGACTCCAAATCAACCCAAGCAGACCCAAGAGGCTACCGCAAGGCAAGATGTAACGCAGGGCAGCACAAAAGAAGGGGGATGGGGAGGGGCTGATCGATCAGGGGCACAGAACAGAGCTGGACCGTGACCCCAACGCCAGTTGAAGCAAGCATTAAAGCACAAAAATCACAAACATTTGTTGCCAAGTTACAGTCAGATTTTCACCAATCGGGATTTAGAGACTAGGGGCTTCCTTGAGTGCTACATCACTGTCAACCGACAGTGCAAGCCTTTCAGTCCAACCAATCAGATTCATTTGTTCCTTCTGTTGTTAAGGACGGGCACAATGTTTCTAGAGAACTAAAGATGCAGAACAACAATTTCTATGGAGGAGGTGGGTCAGGTATTGGAAGCTTCCCAGCTCTCCTAGGGCTTGGGAACCTGAACTTTGCTTCATCCTACAGGCAAAATGGAGTCTGTAGTCAAAATGGCAGTACTTAGGACAAGCTGCTTTTCCTATTCCCAACAGCTCTAGAGAGACACTGGAAGGTTGGCAAGTTTCTGTAGAAGGTTAAAGGCAATCCTCCACCTGTGTGGGTGCTGTCTGGAGCCGTGGAGCATGGGGCAGCTGAAATTTCCATCCCAGATTGGATGCTCTACAGCAGTGCATATTATTCCGCCTCCATAAGTCTTCATCTTTCTCACTTAAAACAAGAGTATTTGATGTGAACATACCCTAAAGGAAGTCCCGTAGGGTATCCATTCTGTGAATTTCGCCTCTCTCCCACCCACACAGAAGCAAACTGTTATGTTATCCACTTGAGACTGTCTTTCTTGCAGCATCTCTTTTTGTGACTATCAAAAAGAGGTGTTTTTTAAAGGGGGTTTTTAGCGTTCGTCATTTTCTATATAATTCTTTCCTGAACAGGGAAGAGAAAGAGCAATGAACTGGCAGCATCTCTGTGTCTATGCCATGAGGAAGCTTTAAAGCTGACCTTACCAAAACACTGTCCAGTTGTCAGGTACAGAGAGGCAGAAAATTGGACGGCCTGGCACACATCACTTTCTGCTCAGTTAATACAGCAAGTTCTGTTCCCCTGAGCTGCCATTTGGCTTTGGAAGGTCTTCCTGAGTCATTCACCAATTGTCCCCTTTAAAAATAGTATCCTGTCATAGGGGAGGCACCCAGTGGCAGCAAGCATGACCTCACTTAACACTGCACACCTGCTCCATCCACCGCTCCCTCCAGATGTCACCGGAAAGCCAGCCCAGATCTAGACTTAATCTCCTGGTCCACACAGACAGCCATCATTTTGAAGGAAGGCAAGTAAAGGCTACTCAAAAAAAAAAATAAGAAAGGAAGAAGAGGAAAGAAGAAGAAGAAGAAGAAGAAGAAGAAGAAGAAGAAGAAGAAGAAGAAGAAGAAGAAGAAGAAGAAGAAGAAGAAGAAGAAGAAGGAAAGAAAGAAAAAGAAGAGGAAGAAGATGTGTATCATCATGTATGCCTGTGAAATTTTTTTCTAAAAATAATGGCAGGAAATGAAGGAGGCTGCCTCAAAAAAAATGTCTTCTTACTGTTAGCTTTGTTTTATGGTGATGTGTTAAAGGAATTTATAACAGCCAGCCTAAGAGCCATTTTTAATATAAATTGTGTGGTGGTCTCTGACAGTCCTGGGGAGTAGAGCTATGCTCTGTCTTGATTTTATAGTAAGCTCCTTTGGTGATCACGAGCCAATCCCCTGCAACTACCATTTTCGAAGCCTCTTATAAAGCACCATCATTTATACACAATTTACATAAGGTTACGTTATCTTGTTGTAACCGAAAAATTAATTGGGATTTTTTTCATGGTGGAGTATTCCCATAATCCTAGCACCCAGGAAGTGTAAGCAGAGGCTCAGGAGTTAAAAGTCACCCATCAGCTACCTAGTGTTTGGGAGCCAGCGAGAGATACATGAGTACTTATCTCAAGGAGAAAAATAGCATAATTAATTAATTAATTAATTAATTAATTAATTAATGGGGTTTATCAGTTTAGAAACATTTTTATCTTCCTTGCTATTCTTTGACTGTTAGTTACTAATTACTACGAAGTGTATACTAACCTTGGAATTGGGGCCCTGGCCCTCTCAGTATAACCTGAAATCTGGCAATGGCTGCATTCTCTGCAAGAGTATTTTAATAATTTCTAACCTTGGTAAACCCAAAGTTCTGACTGACCCCCAGGTCAAATCCAGGCCTCAAGTTACAGGGCAATCAATCAAGGAAGGCTTTAAGCAGGGTTCACAGCCTCGCCTCTGGCTAGACTGGAAGGAAGAAATCGTTCTCCTTTCAAAAATCACCCGAGGTTCAGGTATTTTCCTAAAGCTTGCTGCTCCCCTCTGCTCTCTAGTTCTTCATATTAAATATGCATGGACAGCTATTTGGAGCCGGCAATGTGTCAGGCGTCATAGGTTAAGAAGAGCAGGCTTGCCCCACGACATTAAAATCTAGCACAATAGCTGTCAAGCTGAGCTGAAACTCAGACAGTTTCCTGAGTTCATCTCAGAGCTACCACACGGGCATTTCCCCTCTTCTGTGTTTCTAGTAAGCCATGCTGAAGGACAGCCAGGCTTGGAACCAGTGACCTGCGGCCTGTCTCTTAATTCTCTTCTCAGGCCGGCACACGCGGCCAGTCACCTGTGGGGAAGGACAGAAGGGAAATCAGACTCCTTTCAGAAGGCAATCACTGTACCTGTTGAAGAACAAATTAAGCAAAGCTTACTAAGTTTAAACTAAAAAGAAAAAGTTTCAAGCCAAAGCGCTTGATATGGAGACCTAGAGTCTTTCTTCCTGGATGGCTGAAATCACGATTTTCTTTTCACCCACAGTCCAGTCCCTGTGCACCCGGAGAATCCTCAGAAGACACAAATGGGTTCCCCGGGGCCAACCAAATGAACTCCTTCATTTTGATCTGTGTTTTTCACCCACCCTCTTCTGGTATACCTTTTATCTTATAATAATCAAATGAGCTAAAATATCAAGAGACGAATTTTTGATTGGAAGACCATCTCTGTAGCCTCCTCTGTTGCAGCGCTGGCATCTAAGTTTCAATTTCAGGAGATCCCTAGGGTTCTCTTGTTCAACTCCAACCTGGCCACTTGGAGTGGCTTCCTTTCATAGCTAGTCAATCTCCAAAGCAAGCATGCTATTTCCCCAAGTACCTCTGTGCCACAATGTCCTATCATCTTTTTCTGAGTATCCATTATGCTACAACACTATAAAAGTGTTATGCACAGAGTTTCTCTCTCTCTCTCTCTCTCTCTCTCTCTCTCTCTCTGTCTCTCTCTCTCTCTCACACACACACACACACACACACACACACACACACACATACGTTAGCTATGTGCTTCTCAGAGAAGGAGAAATCAAGCTTTCAGAGACTGAATTCTAGCTGATAATGGACAGCGCATGCAACCAAACTCAAGCCAAACAGAGCCTGAACTATAATGATGCCCTCCCTTGCCACCCTTAAGACACGCCCCCACCTGTTGATCATTGTTCAAGTCCATACCATTGCACCTTTTGCTACAGCTAGTTCTAAATGAGTTAAGCTGTTTCTATGGGAGGCAGTTTGTCAGGGGCAGGAACACAAACGCTGCCAAATATTCCGCTAGAATGCTTAAGTTTTACATTCCAGCAAGTTCTTGGTGAACACATGTAAAAACAAAGCAAATATGCTCGTAGTCCTGCCATGAACCTTTGCTAAGAAGTATACTGACGAATTTTCTATTAAATCTCATTATCGTATGTCTTGGTCTCTGTCCTGATTTAGAAATTCTTAAAATATAACAAAGCGAAAGGCAAAGTTTGAAAGCAGCGTCAGTTTGCAGGCGGTTGTTCTTCTCGTCCCTCAGCACCAGAATTATAAAAGGCCCCTTGGGATTAGCACTTAAAATGCCATGCATTTAAGACACTTGAATAATTTTATTAAGGAGTCCTTGGCAAGGCTAACACACAGGACTAGTAAATAGGAAAATAAGTAGTAAACTAGATGCGAGTATGAAATCTAATGTGAAAACTGAAATGAAATGTTTAAAAACTGCATGATTTTTTCCCCTCAAATTTGAGAAGACTCAAATCTCGTCTTCTATAGATCTGAATGAAAGTGAGAGATGAGAGAATTTCAGAGCATTCTGGACCTACATCACCACCAATGCACCCACTTAATGTTCTTAGAAACACAGAGCTTTCAATGTCCTTAAATTTCACTCATTTATTCTACTCCTGGATCTTTAATGTTACTTTGGTTTTTCAAAACAAAATGGTGAAGATGGTTTATGGGTTTTTTAAAATGTATTCAAATCCCAGGAGCATCACAGCCACACAGGATTTATTACAAAGGTAATACTGTCAGGGCCAAGAATGGGTTAACCCTGACTCACTCTCCTCCCACCCCTTTCTCCCAACTTCCCAGATACTGGACAGCTGTTGAAAAGTATCTGTCAACAAAACTATTACTGTCTTTCCTGGGATCAACACTATGTCCTGGAACCTCAAGGTCAGTGGAACTGCCTTCAGAGCAAGGAGAGGCAAGAGCAGAAAGCTCACAGGATCAATGAAACCCAAGCAGCTGTAGCAGGTGGACGGTCTTCCCAGGCACCACAAATTCTAAAGAGAAAGGTGGGCTCCAAGGACAGAGGCTGCCTAGACATATTTGCCACCCCAAAGCCCTTCTAAAACATCTTAAGTCCTCTGCTTCCTTTCTTCTTACTCCATCTCATGCTTCTTTCCACATGGAAGACCAAATTAAGAGTAAGTGATCAGCATAGTATAATGGCAAAATTGGTAGTATTAGTAAAAATAATAGTGACTACATATTCTATGCTGTATTCAGCTCTCTCTACACCTCTCTCTCTTCTCCCTCCTTATCTCTCTCTCATTTACACACACATGCACACACAGACACACCACAGAGAGAGAGACACACACACATACAACGTTATCGCAAACTATCAACCACAAAATTCCTTGAGTAGACTAAAGAGTTTGACAGACGAGGAGAAGCCAGTCAACGGGAGTGAAGTAAGTTCTCAGGGGTCATGAGTTATGGAGGCAAATTCTGAACCAGATTCTAACTGCTAAGACCTTGCATTTAATAACTATGTTTCCACCTGTCTTTAATTCTTTTCCACTTGAAAGAAGGAGTGTCCTGGGAAGGTTTAACGTAGGTAATTCCAGCCTCCCAGAAGGGCTCATGGGGTAAACTTCTGTCACCAAAAACGTGTGATCCAGAGGGAACTCTTGAGTGACAGCTGACCATGGCAGGAGATACGCTTTCTGAAAGGCAATCTCTCAAGCTATCAAAACCTTCAAAGTAGGACAGTCTTTGACTCTATCATTTACTAAAAAATAGGAATGATATTCGCAGAATTTAAGTAAAATTATTTGTTCATTGGCACTGTTTATACTATGAAAACTGCAGGGCTAGGGAGAATCCTACTAAAAATCTAGGTATTTGTTAATGAATTACAGAATATCCCGAAACTCTAAAATCCACAAACAGCCTTTGGAAAAAATGGACTGACATATAAATAATCATGATCAATTGCAGTAGTTTTCCAACAATGTGTAATTATTGCATTTAAATGTTTATATATGCATTAATATTCTATAGTATGTGCCAAGTCCACATGTACAGATTTATGATTATACAGTCAAAAATTTTCTAATTCTAATTAAGTATTGTAGTCTCAAAGTGCCCATTCCGCTAAGGCTGGCAGATAATACCAGCATGTGAGTGTGGTTCCATAAGAGAGTTCAATAACATTTCTTTTGCTCAGTTCCAAAGGATGTTTGCAGATCACAGACACTCACCATGCCCCGGTCTACAGACGGACCTATGTGAACCTGCATTCGTAGGAAGAGAAACAAATTCAACCCTTAGAAGTGACTGACTGCTCAAAAACCCTTCTCCCCTAACTTTCCTCCTACGAGTTTCTCTTCCAAAGAAAAAATTACATAAATGAGGCTAGAGAAAGTGAAGAACTATTCTGAGTTTCTCCGGTCACCAGCAATGAGGGATCTGACATCGGGAGTGAGTACTACAAATTGGAACCAGTTCTAGTTTTGTTTACCACCTTCAAAAGGCTATGTCTGTTTAGGTTATTGGTACTGACCCCAAGGCAAAAAGATGGTAAACCCAATAAATTGAATAAGAGCCCAACTGTTTCCTCCAAATGTCTTTGAGTTGTGTTCTCGCTTTGCATTCTAGGCATCACCAAGCCCTGAAGGAGAAATTAAGCCAAAGGTTGGAAGACTATTTCAAACTCAACATCTCTAGATAAGACTGAGAATTATTATTTATAGTTGGGGCATCAGATTATCTAGGGGTTACTGGTTATTATCTGTTCACTCATTCATTCATTTGCCTGTGCACTCATATGCTTAGCATTTAACTAGGTGCCAAGCGATGAGGTTCAAAACCAACATCTTCTCTTTAGGCACTTTCCAATCCAGCATGAGAGTTGGAATAACAGAAGCCTGGAGTATTCGCTATTGCAACAGGGGAAGGGAGGTGGGCATGGCTGTTCCAGGAAGGTGGACGAACATATGTTAAAAGGCTAGAGTCCTAAGTACTGCTGTGATTTGAATGAAGTTTGTCTCCCAGGGCCTCAGGTATTAGAATATAGGTCTCCAGTATGTTATAGTTGGAGGTGATGGAGCCCATGAGAAGTTGAGCCTCATTGTAGGTCATGGAGAGTCCTGCCTTCAGAAGGCATTAATGGAATTCTCATGGGACTCAGGTTAGTTCTCATGAGAAAGTTTTTGTATGAGAGGGTCTGGTACCTCCATCTCTCTGGCTTCTTGCCTCCCTGTGTGATGTGATTGCCCCGTTTCATGTGTGTTCCCACCATGATGCCTGCGTATTCGTGATGTGAAGTAGCCAGGGGGGCCTTCACCAGAGGTCAAGTCAATAAAGCCACCTGATGCTGGAATTAATCTTGTGTTGTATAAACAGACGTTGTCCGTTGTTACCATGGAGAGAGAGGCTTAGCCAGCTTAAGCAAAGAACAGATCATGCAAATTCTTTTAGGTCAAGTTCAAAGTCTGGATTTATGCTCAGGGTCATGGAAAAGCATTGGCAAAAGTGTCGCATAATGGTTACAATTCTTAATCTCAGAGTACAAAGACAGCTTTAAATTGATTTCTGTGTCTTTCTCACAATTACCTGTCCTGAAAGTATACAGAATTTTCAAGACTTGGCTGCATTATACCTACAAGGGTTCCTATGTGGTTCAAACATATAAGCAAAAAGTCTCCATGAAGCCTGCCTGCTGAGTCCTTGTTCCTTACAGGATGGGGGTGGGGAGGGACCATCTGAAGGGTCCAGCTAAGAGCCAGGCAACTCTGCTGACTCTTGGTCGAAAATGATACCTTCCTCAGCTGGTGGCCCAGACAGCATTGCCTCTGCCTGGGGCAGGCAATGATCTCAGCTCAGCTTTCAGCCAGGCATCTCAGAGCCTACCCCCCCCCCTGCAGCGCAGGCCCCTGCTCCTCCTGCCCTTGATTCTGCTCAAAAAACACAGGGCTCAGTAAAGCCTACAGCTTGTCATCCTTCAGCTCTCTGACCTCCTGGGAGGACTTCCTGGCGGACAAGTCCTCCCCTCCCCCATATATGTGGCTGTCATCTTCCTTTGCCTTCTCTTGCCCCATTCATTCGCTCCTTTGGCTCAGGAATTGGGCTTCCCTGTGAGGCAGAGATGAGCTTTCTGAATTGTGTTTATTTGTTGGCGCTCTGGTGTGAAAACGCTCTCCGTCAACTGCATATTAATCTTGTCAGCGGTGTGTATCTATTTTCCTCTGCCTCCTTCCCCTGGCCTAATTTATGACTTGCCTTTCCCTTGCTTCCTATTGTCACAATGACAGGGAGTCCCCAGGCCCCAGCCAAACACAAGACCTGTCTTTTCAAGATGAACTACTGCAAGGTACAAAATTCCTGCAGTTTGCCTGGCAGGGCTAAATTTAGAGCAGACCTTTTCCAGTTGATTCTGTGCCACCAAGACAAGTAGCAATGACATCCTACGTGAGCTACCTGCTGTGCTGGGTACCATGAGCAAACAGAGCAAGGAAATATGACCTTGTCTTTGAGAGGAAAGGTGCCTGAAATGGCTGGTGGTCACGGTGTGCATCTGAATTACCAAACCACTGATCCAAAACTCAGAAGAAAGCGGGTCTCAATCCCAGCCCACATACTTGTCATTCGTGTATTCATTTGTACCTACGTATTCATTTGTAACTAATAGGTTAATTATCCTAAACACAAATGGAATAGTCTCCACCACGTAGAGGAGTTGTGTGAGTTATATACTAGAGTGTGTCTTAGCTCTTTTTGATGTAATGTGTGGCAATACTGAGCATTCTGTCCGTGGGATGCGCTTTATGTAAGATTGTTAAAGAGAAGGAGAAAAGGGGAGGGAGAAGGAGAAGGAACTCAGGATGCGACAAAGTGGGAGCTTTGGGGCGCAAGCCCTGCCGATTAACTTTCACCTTACATCCAAACAGGGCTTCTTAATATAACTCAACTCTCAACAAGAGCTGTATGTTCGAAATGTTGATAATGACTGAGGTTGGGTAGTCTTATTCTGAGGCCAGCTTTGGAACCAGAACAGGCAGGGCTGAAAGGCTGGGTGTGTTAAAAGCTTTGGGCAGGCCTTGGAGAATGGTGAATCCTCAAGTGAGATTTCTTTACCATATTAAGTACCCACAGGACTACATCATGAGCTCTGTCTGTACCTGCACACCAACTCGATTTCTTCCACAGTGAAAGTCAATCTGTGCTATTTTCCTAGCCAACATCTATGGCATTCATTGTCATCACAGGCCTGAATTAGACACAGCCCAACGTGCAGAAAAAGCAAGTCCTGCCCAAGGAGTTATGAAACAATGCCTTCTGATCTCTGCTCAAGTGCCCAATCTATTTCTAGAAAAATGTACTTCCATTTTCCCAGTCACAGTTCCAAACTATAGCACGTTAATTCCTCCATTCTTACAGTCTGTCAGGATTCATACAGTCCTTGGATTATGACAGCACTTCATTTAAAACCCAGAAGCAACCCCGGTATTCTTTGGCTTCCCTCCTGTACCAGGCAGACGGCTAAAGTAAGGAAGACTGCATCCCTCGCTGGCCTTTTACAGATCGTTTCTATCTAATATGACTACTCGTCTCTTGGGTCTCTGTGTAGGATATCCTGGTGGAGGAAGTCTCTGCTGACCTGCCTAACGTGTCCCTTGAGCATCTTCGGCTCTTCCCCATCGAAGCATTGGTCATGCTTTGTCTTCGCTCTGTCTGAGTCCCCGGCACACAGAACTCGGTGATAGCTGGAACCATGTGCGCCCCCCTCATCATTTCCTGCAGCTGCCTAGTGCAATGCCTGGACTGATACATAGATTTGTTGGGGGGGGGGAAGAAGACAAGAGAGAGAGGAGAGAGAGAGAGAGATAGACCATGGAGTGACGGGACTGGCATCCCAGTGGACAGGCTGTATGAGGATGAAGACAGCCAGTCTTTCCAGTCTGAGCTTAGGTACCCTGCATATCGCTGAATATCAGAGAAACAACAGAATCACAGGGGCTGACTGTGGGCTCCACTGGGCAGGAAGTCAGGGTCCTGGAAATCTGTGTTTGTTTTATCTTCAGCTTGCTCCTAGCTAACACAGGAGACTTTTTTTTTTTTTTTTTTTGCTATCCTGAGCATAGAAAATAGTTCAGAAGGCTGTCAAAATTTAAGTCTTGAAAACTGTAATTATTTCCTATTTTTCTAATTCTGATGAGGCCTTCTATAAACATAGTTATCAGAACTACAAGGTATTAGCTTTTGCAGCTTGCTGGAGAAACCAATTGGTGCACGAAAACAATGACAGTTAATAACTCAAGCTCAAACAGTGCAATGAAGCTGGTTTCTTTCTCTTTTCCTCTCTCTCACCCCCCCCCACACATACACACAGAGGCACACACATGACAAGCCAGAAGCTGAGAGGAATCACAAGGAATTTGGTCACACTGTGTTTCAACCTCACTACCCACAAAAATTGTCAGAATATGGGTAGGGAGAATTAATATAGTAAAAATGGCAATCCTACCGAAAGCAATCTATAGATTCAACACAATGCCGATCAAAATCCCAACAAAATTCTTCAAAGACCTCGAAAGAACAATAGTCAACTTCATTTGGAAAAGCAAAAAACCCAGGATAGCCAAAACAATCCTGGGCAACAAAAGAACATATGGAGGCATCACAATCCCTGACTTCAAACTATACTACAGAGCTACAGTACTGAAAACAGCCTGGTACTGGCATAAGAACAGACAGGAGGACCAGTCGAACCGAATAGAAGACCCGGATATCAATCCACACATCTTTGAACACCTGATATTTGATAAAGAAGCAAAAAATATCAAATGGAAAAAAGAAAGCATATTCAATAAGTGGTGCTGGCATAACTGGATATCAACATGTAGACAAATGAAAGTAGACCCCTATCTATCACCATGTACAAAACTCAAGTCAAAATGGATTAAAGACCTCAACATAAAGCCAGCCACACTGAACCTTATAGAAGAGAAAGTGGGAAGTACGCTTGAACGCATTGGCACAGGGAACCACTTCCTAAATAGAACCCCAGCAGCACAGACACTGAGAGAAACAATTAATAAATGGGACCTCCTGACACTGAAAAGCTTCTGTAAAGCAAAGGACACGGTCAACAAGATAAAACGCCAGCCTACAGAATGGGAAAAGATCTTCACTAATCCCACATCAGACAGAGGTCTGATGTCCAAAATATACAAGGAACTCAGGAAATTGGACAACAAAAGAACACATAATCCAATAAAAAAAATGGAGCACAGACCTAAACAGAGAACCCTCAACAGAGGAATCTAAAATGGCTGAAAGACACTTAAGGAAATGTTCAGCATCCTTAGTCATCAGAGAAATACAAATCAAAACAACTCTGAGATTCCATCTCACACCTGTAAGAATGACCAAGATCAAAACCACTGATGACAACTTATGCTGGAGAGGTTGTGAGGAAAAGGGAACACTTCTGTATTGCTGGTGGGAATGCAAGCTGGTACAACCCCTATGGATGTCAGTGTGGCGATTTCTCAGAAAATTAGGAAACAACCTTCCTCAAGACCCAGTAATAGCACTTTTGGGTAAATATCCAAAAGATGCTCAATCGTGCCACAAGGACATGTGCTCAACTATGTGAATAGCAGCTTTATTTGTCATAGCCAGAAACTGGAAACAACCTAAATGCCCCTCGATTGAAGAATGGATAAAAATAATGTGGTACATTTACACAATGGAGTACTGCATAGCAGAAAAAAATAAT
>PVIU01010179.1:60752-71732 GCA_004026605.1 Ondatra zibethicus
ATTATCACATGTACTCACTCATAGGTGGTTTTTAAACATAAGGCAAAGAAAACCATCTTACAAACCACAATCCCAGAGAATTTAGACAACAATACGGACACTAAGAGAGACCTACATAGATATAATCTACGTGGGAAGTAGAAAGTATAAAAAGACAAGATCTCCTGAATAAATTGGGAGCATGGGGACCTTGGGGGAGAGTTGAGGGAGGGAGGGGTGTGGCAGGGAGGGGAGCAGAGAAAAATAAAAAATAAATAAATAAATAAAATTGTCAGAATAATGCTATATGGGTAGAATCAGTGAGCAGATTGAAAAGGTCATCTGTAAATCACATTGCACATAGTAGGTGCTCAGTAAAAGCAGTGATGTTGGATCTGAGTTCACGGAGCAAAAGAAAGATGGAGAGTTTCTCAGCTCCTTGGCCATACAAACCCAATGCAACCCACAGGGAAGCCCCAGACTGGGACGTGAGGTAACCCAAAACTGTGGATTCCTGGGATGACAACGTGCGCACACCATGGAGACATCTGACTACAGGACTTAGCACTGGTTTATGCAACTTGCCGACTGCCCAGAACCCAAGGGCTTCCTCGGGCCAGGGTATATCTGGCAGCCCGTGGTGGTCAAGGTGTCTCTGCATGGTGACACTTGGGAAGCAACCCAGCTCTAGTGGCCCCTTCCTGAGTGAAAAGATGGACACCTTCCTAGGAGTCGCAGCCCACACCAGGGGCTCTGATAGCCTCAAGCTTGTCCCCTTGCATTAACTCGTACCTTTTACTGGCACAGCTTCGAACCCTGGACTCTAAGGGCTGGTTTATTCTGGGGAGGCCCAAGTCACATACAACCATCTGCTCAGATGAGGCCTCCAGCGATCTCAGAGAGGCACCTCCTGTCCCGAGATTTCCCTGAGTGCCTTATGGCCTCCAGGGGGCATCTACCAAGCACAGCTGATTTTAATCCACCCCACAGCATACATTGTTTGTACAGATGTTTACAGGAATGAAGTTAGAGTACAGGTACAACTTTCAATCCTGTTTTTTTTTTTTTCTTAAAAAAAAATTGAACATAGCAGATGCCTATGTGATTTAATTTGCTTGATCAGTTTTTGTTTTATGGCAGTAAAGTTGTCAAATAAAGGATGAAAACTGACTTAACCTTCCTCTACGACTGGAAATAGAAGGGCGCCACTAGTCTTTCTCCACGCCCCCTTTTCTCTGCTGCAGTCCATAGGGGAAGGCAGAGGAGGTGGTCACGTAGGACCACCCATCAGTCTCCAAGGACCCAATTTTTGGCCACAGCTTGAACTCTCACTCCTCCTGGCTCTCCCAGACCGCTCCCTGCAGGGTGTTTCATGAATACACGAGGACAGAAACCGAGACTGTGGCACACACCACATTCTCTGGGATCTCATAACTCAAGCCAAGTCACTTACCTCCAGGTGAGGGCTTTCAGGACCTAGCTTTCACTGGTGACTCTGTCCCTCACCCCAACTCTGATCAGACAAGACCTTTATATATCACAGGACAACCATCTAGTCAGGTTGTGTTTCAGCCTATAGCGCTTTGGCCTGTCTAGAACAGCCCTGCCTACCTCTTTTCTGTCCATGCTATCATGCTATTCCTTGAACCACTTTTGGTCTTCTTGCCCTTCTTTTGAGATATGATTAAAGACAAAGAAACAAAGTCATAATGAATGGTACCGCGCAGTCTTCATTTACGGTTATTTTGCCACAGAAGGAGATCAGATAGATGTGGAGAGTCCCTAGGACACAAGAACCAAGGTGACTGACGAGCCTGAAGCTGTGGGAGACCCGAGGTGAGTCAACCTGGACACACACGGGAAACCAATTTCTAGAAAGGAAAATCAAGATCAAAGAAAGAGGAGCGAGAGAGTCAAGGTAGAAGTGAATTTCAAGTCCAAAGGGTGTGGGTATGGGAGGCGAGAATGAGCAGCAGCTCCATCAAGGTGCTGACCCGCAGGTTACAGGTAACACGAAACGCAGCAAGTGTCTAAGTGGCCATTGCCAAGGAAAGAGATCAGAATGGCAGGTGCCAGGGACCTGGTGGGGAGAGGTCTGGGCACCATGAGCCAAGGGTAAACAGATTCCAGAGAATACCTAAGAAGATCCCTGGCTTATTTGGGCACAGCCAGTCAGCAGCAGCTTTTGCACCACAGTGAAAAGTCCTTTTCTTCCCATCTGGTGCTAGGGGATAGAAACTCTGAAGCACACTGATCTAACCCCTCATCCCTAGCCAGCATTTGACAAGGGGCAAGGTTTCATTTTACATAAATTATTTAATGGAAAAAGTTGCTGCATTTAGAAAATACATAGACGGGAGGCAGGCAAGCTACCTCCTTATGTGCTCAATAAGTATTGCCTGACTAAGGGAAGAATGGACTCGGCTGGGTTGGTTTGGTAAATGTTGTTATTGTTTATATGTTGAAGCTTTGCAATCATGAAAGAGCAGGTAAAGAGAGGGGTGTTTGCTAGGTGATAAGGAACAAATCAACTTGAACTGCTGACTGTAGTTGTCTTCCTGTGGGGAAGCCCAGAACCAATCACGCTTTGCGTGGACAGGACCGTGGCAGGCCCATTTGTGAGAGTCCCCACCCCATTCCACCCGGCCAGAGATAGCAGCTTTCTGAAGAGGGACCCTGAACTAATTCTGGCAGTGACTCAGGGGCCAGATTCAGGTTCCTGAACCCAGCACACAGGTTCTGAGCTAAGCATGCAGTTTCTACAGAGCTCTGTGGGATAAATGTCATCGTGACACAACAAGCAAGAGATGTGTTTTTGTTTTTGCCTTTGGGGACAGGTGTGACCAAAGCCCTAAGTATTGCTTGCCTCAACTTCTACCTTCTTGTAAGAGTCAGCAGTTATTTTGTCAAGTGAAGAGACCCACAAAATTAAAAGAAAGAAGTAAGTCAGCCATGCGTGGGTTATTTCATGTGACGTGCCACAACGGAGAAAGCCCATGTCAAGCAATGTACTAGAGACTGAGAACAACAGGCATTTAAAGATCAAGCTTGCCTTCAATTCAGGTCAAAGGAGGATAGAGAGCAGAGCATCTGGGCTGAGGTTACAGAACATGATGTGATTACGATGGTGTTTGCCCTGCCATGTACAGCCTTCCCAGCTGGCAAGGGGCACTCTGAAATTCCCTTCCTCTGCCATGTGGGGCCTTCATCACATGAGCTCCTGATGGGGACATCCCCGCAGCCTGACCTATTACTCTGTGTTCTCATAAAAGCAGCATGGTGTACAATAGACGCCTTTCCATCAACAGAAGGAAAACTGTACCTCGGAGGGCTGCAAGGAATCGAGTGTGGGCAGAAAACAAAATCTGGTGCACAGTTTAAGAAAGTCTTGTGCTAAATTCCTCAAACAAATCATGGTGGTTCTGGCCTAGGTCCCTCTTTCTCTCGGCCAAGAGAAGTAGAAAGAGATAATAAAAAATTAAGCCTGCTAATCCTACCGAGAACTGCCCAGGACTACTTTGGGCTAGGGACACACATGTCAGCCCTCAGAGATGCATATGGGTGCATTTTGTTAATCCCCACCACTGCATGTCAGGGATAACTGATCTATGACTAAAAATAGTGTGAGGACAGCGATACTAGCCATTTGGGGCTGACCTGAGGACACAGTGGAAAACTTGACAACAGCACAGTAGAACCATCCTGGCCCAAGGCCACAGGCTCAAGGGCGAGAGGTCAGGTTCATGTGCTGGGGAAATGTGAGTGACAGCTCACCTCCCAGAGTGAGTTCCAGTGGCGGTATAATCTTCTAGGGCTGTGGGGCTCCTTCTGAGTGACGTGAAAAGAGGTAAGAGCTGGAGGTCCAATGTTACAGGTCATGATTTTTCCCTTGGAAAAGTTTACAGTTGGGTAACATTAAAGAGGGCTGTGCAAATAAAATAGCTTCCATCCACTAACTTCAGTCTGGAGTTTTGTCTCTAGTACCTACATGAACTGGAAAAGAATTTGAGCCCGTAAGATTGGAGATTCAAGTCCCTTCTCAGCCACAGGTGATTATATCCTTCAGATGGAAGGGTAGAAGAGAAAGAGATAGAAAGGATCCTCAAGAACATATACCAGTTTGTTCACATTAGTAGAATGTACTTAGTAGTACTGGATAATTCTGATAATATTTTCTTTTTCTTGAGAATATACCTACCACCAAAGATCAATTTTTAAATTGCAGGCCCTTTAAATCTTGGCTCTCACTCTACATAATTGGGACATGCTTCTCTGTGTTAGATACTATGAAAAAGAAATTTCTCATTCCTATAACCTCAGTGGAACTCTGAAACACAGCTTACTCCAATACTGAGGAGACTTAAGAGGTGACTGAACAGTCACATGATGGGACACCCCACTCTCTAGGATCTCCACAGTGGGACAAAACCCTGAGCCCCTCCCCACAACTCCCTCAGTTTTTCTAGCCAGCTAGCAGGAGAGTTCCCTGCAGGTAGGCTCCCCATCCACTGGACCCTGCAAACTACTAGTCCCATCGTGTCCCCAAACTTGCCTATCCTCCTGTCACCTCAGTGGGACTCTGAAACACAGCTTGCTACAATACTGAGGGGATGAAGAGCTTGCTATAATACCAAGGAGACCAAGAGTTTGCTACAACACTGAGGCAACCAAGAAAGTGAACCAGGAGAGAAGACCAAGAGACCAGGCTTAGAGAGACCTCAGAGGCTTCCTGAGACACAGACATTGACAGCACAAAGCAGACCAAGAAAAATTCCCAAACACTCAGACAGCCACTGCTGGGGTTGGACCAAGACACAAAGACACTGACGGCCTCATTTGAAGGAAGAGATGGGGAGGCACCAATGCATCCAACAACCTAAAAAGCAATATGGTAACACTAGAACTCAGTGGTCACAAAACAGGAAGACTTGATCATCCTATCCCAGAAGAAGCAGAAGAAAACGACCTTAAACGTAACTTTATGAAAATGATGGAGACCTTTAAAGACGAAATGAAAAACTCCCTTAAAGAAATAGAGGAAAAGACAAACAAAAATTTAGAAGAAATTAATAAATCCTTCAAAGAAACCCAATAAAACCAAGAAAAAACAATCAAACAGGTGAAGCAAACAGTTCAAGACTTGAAGACAGAAATAGAGGCAATAAAACACACACACACATACACACAAATCAAGGGAATTCTGATTATGTAAAATCTTGGTAAACAAACAGGAACTACAGAGACAAGTATAACCAACAGAATACAAAAGATATAAGAAAGAATCTCAGGTGTGGAAGATACTGTAGAGGAAATAGATCAAAGAAAACAGCAAATCCAACAAATTCTTAACACAAAACTTCCAGGAAATCTGGGACACCATGAAATGACCAAACCTAAGAATAATAAGGGTAGAAGGAGAAGAACTCCAGCTTCAGGCACAGAAAATATATTCATCAAAATCACAGAAGAAAACTTTCTCAACCTAAAGAAGAATAACCCTATGAAAGGATAAGAAACTTACAGAACATCAAATAGACTAGATCCAAAAAAGTCCCCTCACCGTATAATAATCAAAATACAACATATACAGAATAAAGAAAGAATACTAAGAGCTGCAAAGGAAAAAGGTCAAATAACATATAAAGGTAGACTTATCAGAATTATACCCAACTTCTCAATGAAAACTATGAAAGCCAGAAGGTCCTGGGCTGATGTACTGCAGACACTAAAAGATCACAGATGCAATCCCAGACGACTATATCTAGCAAAGCTTTCAATCACCATCGACAGAGAAAACAAGATATTTCTTGACAAAACCAGATATGTATACACAAATCCAGCCTGACAGAAAGTACTAGAAGAAAAACCCCAACCCAAGGAATCTAACTGCACCCACAAAAACACAGGCAACAGATAACCAACCACCAGCAAAACCCAAAGAAGGAAAACACACAAACACTACTACCAAAAAATAATAGGAATTAACAACCACTGGTCATTAATATCTCTTAATATCAATGGACTAAATTCACCTATATAAAGACACAGGCTAAGAGAATGGATACAAAAACAGGATCCAGGCTTCTGCTGTATATAGAAACACATCTCAACCTCAAAGACAGACAGTACCTCAGAGTAAAGGGCTGGTAAAAGGTTTTCCAATCAAATGGACCTAAGAAACAAGCGGGTGTAGCTATCCTAATATCTAACAAAATTGATTTCAAACTAAAATCAATCAGAAGAGATGGAGAAGGGCACTTTATACTCATAACAGGAACAATCCATCAAGATGCAATCTCAATCCTGAACATCTATGTACCTAATACAAGAGCATTCACATATGTAAAAGAAACTTAAATCATACATCAAGCCCCACACGCTAATAGTAGGAGACTTCAACACTCCACTCTCTCCAATGGACAATTCAACCAGACAGAAACTTATCAGAGAAATAAGAGAAGTAACAGATGTCATGAATCAAATAGACTTAACAGACATCTATAGAACATTCCACCCCAAAACAAAAGAATATACTTTCTTCTCAGCACCTCATGGAACCTTCTTTAAAATCGATCACATACTTGGTAACAAAGTAAACCTCACAGATACAAAAAAAAATGGAATAACCCCCTGTGTCTTAGCAGATCACCATGGATTAAAGTTAGAATTTAACAAAAATACTACTCTCAGAAAGTCTACAAACTCATGGAAATTGAACAGTGAACTACTGAACCACAGCTGGGTCAAGGAAGAAATAAAGAAAAAAAAAATTAAAGACTTCCTAGATTCAATGAAAATGAAGGTACAACGTATCCAAACCTATGGGACACTATGAAAGCAGTGCGAAGAGGAAAGTTCATAACACTAAGTGCCCACATAAAGAAAATAGAGAAAGCTCACATCAGTGACTTAACAGCACACCTGAAAGCTTTAGAAGGAAAAGAAGCAGACTCACTAAGGAGGAGTAGAAGACAGGAAATAATGAAATTGAGGGCTGAAATCAACAAAATAGAAACAAAGAAAACAATTCAAATAATCAATGAAACAAAGGCTGGTTCTTTGAGAAAATCAACAAGACAGATAAACCATTATCCAAACTAATCAAAAGGCAGAGAGAGAGCATCCAAATTAACAAAATCTGAAATAAAAAGGGGGGCATAACGACAGACACTGAGGAAATCCAGAGAATCATTAGGTCACACGACAAAAACCTATACTTTACAAAACTGGAAAACATAAAAGAAATAGACAATTTTCTAGATAGATACCATATACCAAAGTTAAATCAAGACCAGTGAGCAATTTAAATAGACCTATAAACTGCAAGGAAATAGAAGCTGTTATCTAAATATCCCAACCAAAAAAAAAAAAAGCCCAGAACCAGATGGTTTTAGTGCAGAGTTCTACCAGAACTTCCAAGAAGAGCTAATACCTATACTCCTCAAAGTGTCCAAATGATAGAAACAGAAGGGTCATTGCCAAACTCTTTTTTATGAGGCTACAGTTACCCTGATACCAAAACTACACAAAGACTCAACCAAGAAAGAGAATTACAGACCAATCTCACTCATGAACATGGCTACAAAAATATTCAATAAAATAGTGGCAAACTGAATCCAAGAAGACATTAAAAGAAAATCATCCACCATGATCAAGTCGGCTTCATCCCAGAGATGCTGGGCTGGTTCAACATATGAAAATCTATCAATGTAATCCATCATATAAATAAACTGAAAGAAAAAAACCACATGATCATTTCATTAGATGCTGAAAAAGCATTTGACAAAATCTAACATCCTTTCATGATAAAAGTCTTGGAGAGGTCAGGGATACAAGGAACATACCTAAATATAATGAAAGCAATATACAGTCAACAGCCTACGTCAAATTAAATGGAGAGAAACTCAAAGTGATTCCACTAAAATCAGTAACAAGATAAGGCTATCCACTCTCTCCATAGCTCTTCAACACAGTTCTTGAAGTTTTAGAAATAGCAATAAGACAACAAAAGATCATGGGGATTCAAATAGGAAAGGAAGAAGTCAAACTTTTGTTATTTGCAGATGATATATATACATATGTATATATATGTATATGTGTGTGTGTGTGTGACCCCCCAAAACTCTACCAGAGAACTCCTACAGCTGATAAATTCCTTTAGTGATGTGGCAGGATACAAGATTAACTCAAAAAATTCAGTAGCCCTCCTACATACAAATGATAAAGAAGCTGAAAGGGGAATCAGAGAAACATCACCTTTCATAATAGCCACAAATAACATAAAATATCTTGGGATAACACTAACCAAAGAAGTAAAAGACCTATTCAATAAGAATTTAAGTCATTGAAGAAAAAATTTGAAGATACCAGAAAATGGAAAGATCTTCCATGCTCTTGAATAGGTAGGATCAACACAGTAAAACTGGCATTCCTACCAAAAATAATCTATAGATTCAATGCAATACCCATCAAAATCCCAACGCAATTCTTCACAGACCTTGAAAGAAAATAATCAACTTCATATGGAAAAACAAAATACCCAGGATAGCCAAAACAATCCTGTACAATAAAGGAGCTTCTGGAGGGATCACCATCCCTGACATCAAGCTCTATTACAGAGCTATAGTAATGAAAATAGCTTGGTACTGGCATAAAAACATGGAGGCTGACCAATGGAATTACATCAAAAACTGGATATTAATCCACACACCTTTGAACACCTGATTTTTGACAAAGAAGCTAAAATTATACAATGGAGAAAAGAAAGTATCATCAACAAATGGTGTGGGCATAACAGGATGTCATCATGTAGAAGAATGAAAATACATCCATATCTTTCCCCACGCACAAAACTCAAGTCCAGAATGGATCAAAGACCTCAACATAAAACCAGTCACACTGAACCTCATAGAAGAGAAAGTGGGAACTACACTTGAATGCATTGGCACAGGAGACCACTTCTTAAATATAACCCCAGTAGCACAGACACTGAGAGAAACAATAAATAAATGTAACCTCCTGAAACTGAGAAGCTTCTGTAAAACAAAGGACACAGTCAATAAGACAAAAAGTAAGCCTATTGAATGGGAAAAGATTTTCACCAACCCCACATCAGACAAAGGACTGATCTCCAAAATATATAAAGAACTTAAAAAATTAGACATCAAAATTCTAAATAACCCAATTAAGAAATGGGGTACAGAACTAAACAGAAAATTCTCAACAGAAGAATCTCAAATGGTTAAAAGATAATTAAGAAAATGTCCAACATTCTTAGCCATTAAGGAAATGCAAATCAAAACAACTCTGAGATACCATCTTACACCTGTCAGAATGGCTAAGATCAAATACACCAATGATAGCTTATGCTGGAGAGGATGTGGAGTAAGGGGAACACTCATCCATTGCTGGCAGGAATGCAAACTTGTGTGATGACTTTGGAAATCAGTATGGATGTTTCTCAGAAAATTGGGAATAAACCTACTTCAGGATCCAGCAATACCACTCTTGGACATATACACAAAAGATGCTCAATCATACTACAAAGACATTTGTTCAACTATGTTCATAGCAGCATTATTTGTAATAGTCAGAACCTGGAAACAAACTAGATGCCCCTCAACCAAAGAATGGATAAAGAAAATGTGGCACAATTACACATTAGAGTACTACTCAGCTGTAAAAAAAAACAATGACATCTTGAATTTTGCATGCAAATGGATGGAATTAGAAAACACTATCCTGAGTGAGGTAACCCAGACCCAAAAAGATGAATATGGTATGCACTCACTCATAAGTGGATATTAGCTATAATAAACAAATATTGAGCCTATAGTTTATGATCCTAGAGAAGCTAAGTAATAAGGGGAACCCTAAGAAAAACATGTTTAGATCCACCTGGAATGTCAAAACAAACAAGAGTGCCTGACAAAATTGGGAACAGGGGGTAAGGGGAGAAGGGAGAGAAGAAAGGAAAGAGGAGGAGAGAAAGGGAGGGGTGAGGAGAACTTTAGGGAATGCGTAGTTGAGAAAGAGGAAGGAGAGAGAGGAGAGCAAGGAAAGAGATATCTTGATGGAGGGAGCCATTATAAGGTTAGCAAGAAACCTTTCTCTAGAGTAATTCCCAGGAATCCACAAGGATGACCCCAGCTAAGACCCTAAGCAATAGAGGAGAGGGGGCCCAATCTTGACTTGCCCTGTAGTCAGACTGATGAATATCTTAAATATCACCATAGAAACTCCATCCAACAACTGACAGAAACAGAGGCAGAGACCCGCAGCAGAGCACTGGACTGAGCTCCCAAAGTCCAACTGAAAAGTGGGAGGAATAAGAATATGAGCAAAGAGGTTAAGACCATGATGGGTTCACCCTTGAAACAATTTACTTGAGCTAATGGGAGCTCACCAACTCCAGCCGGACTGGGAAGGAACAAGCATAAGACTAAATTAGTCCCTCTGAATGTGGTTGACAGTTAACATGGCTGGGGCAGACTGAGGGGCCACTGGCAGTGGCACCAGGATTTATCCCTACTGCATGTACTGGCTATTAGGGAACCTATTCTCTTTGGATGTATACCTTGCTCAGCCTAGATATAGTAGGGAGGGCCTTGGACCTTCCCCAAAGCAATGTGCCTTACCCTCTCTGAGGATTGGATGGGGTGGAGTGGGGGTGTGTGTGGAGTGAATGCGAGGAGGGAAGGGAGTGGGGACTTGGATTGTTATGTATAATGAAAAAAGAGATAGTTTCTTTTCTTTTTTAAAAAAATAGATAAGTAAAAAGAGGACAAAAATAAATTTCTTTTTTTTTTTTTTAAAGATTTTATTTATTTATTATGTATATAACATTCTGCCTCCATGTATGCCTGCAGGCCAGAAGAGGGCACCAGATCTCATTACAGATGGTTGTGAGCCACCATGTGGTTGCTGGGAACTGAACTCAGGTCCTCTGGAAGAACAGTCAATGCTCCTAATCACTGAGCCATCCCTCCAGCCCAAGGATCC